>JAGIQG010000006.1:2655585-2669340 GCA_024679065.1 Sphyrna mokarran
TGCAATCCCACTTCCTGAAGCGGAGAGTTGATATTACACGTGATCTTAAACAAAAGGCCGGTTGAACATGCCAATATGTCAACTGACCTCATTGATTGGTAAGTTGATGGAGAGGATTCTGAGGGACAGGATTTATGAGCATTTGGAGAAGTTTAGCTTGATCAGAAATAGTCAACACGGCTTTGTCAAGGGCAGGTCGTGCCTTACGAGCCTAGTGGAGTTCTTTGAAAATGTGACTGAACACATTGACGAAGGAAGAGTAGTGGACGTGGTTTACATGGATTTCAGTAAGGCGTTTGATAAGATCCCCCATGCAAGACTTCTGGAGAAGGTGAGAGGGCATGGAACCCAAGGGGCTTTGACCTTGTGGATCCAGAACTGGCTTGCCGGCAGAAGGCAGAGAGTGGTTGTGGATGGGTCTTTTTCTGCATGGAGGTCAGTCACCAGTGGAGTGCCCCAGGGATCTGTTCTAGGACCCTTGCTGTTTGTTATTTTCATAAATGACCTGGATGAGGAAGTGGAGGGATGGGTGAGTAAGTTCGCCGATGACACGAAGGTCGGTGGTGTTGTGGATGGTCTGAAGGGAAGTCAGAAGTTGCAGCGAGACATAGACAGGATGCAAGACTGGGTGGAGAAGTGGCAGATGGACGTCAACGCAGATAAATGTGTAGTGGTCCATTTTGACAGGACCAATAGGATGAAGGAGTATAATATCAAGGGTAGGAGTCTTAGCAGTGTTGAGGAGCAGAAGGATCTTGGGGTCTGGGTCCATAGGACTCTTAAATCAGCCTCACAGGTGGAGGATGTGGTCAAGAAGGCATATGGTGTACTGGCCTTCATTAATTGAGAGATTGAGTTTAGGAGTCGGGAGGTAATGCTGCAACTTTGTTCGATAAAGTTCCCCATGGAAGGCTTCTGCAGAAAATGCAGATGTATGGGATAGAGGGTGATTTAGCTAATTGGGTTAGGTATTGGCTCGCAGATAGAAGACAGAGGGGGTGGTTGATGGAGATATTCATCGTGGAGTTCGGTTACAAGTGGTGTACCTCAGGGGTCTGTTTTGGGGCCCCTGCTGTTTGTAATTTTTATAAATGATCTGGATGAGGGTATTGAAGGATGGATTAGTAAATTTTCAGATGACACCAAAGTCGGTGGAGTGGTAGATAGTGAAGAGGGGTGTTATAGTTTGCAGAGAGACTTGGACAAGTTGCAGAGCTGGGCCGAGAGGTGGCAAATGGAGTTTAATGTGGAAAAGTGTGAGGTAATTCACTTTGGCAGGAATAACAAATGTGTAGAGTATAGGGCTAATGGTAGGACTCTTAATAGTGTTGATGAACAGAGGGATCTTGGTGTATATGTGCATAGATCCCTGAAAGTTGGCAATCAAGTCGATAAGGTTGTTAAGAAGGCATACGGAGTCTTAGCTTTTATTGGGAGGGGGATTGAATTTCGGAGCCGCAACGTCATGTTGCAACTGTACAAAACTCTAGTGCGGCCGCACTTGGAGTATTGTGTGCAGTTCTGGTCCCCACATTATAAGAAAGATGTGGAGGCATTGGAGAGGGTACAGAGGAGGTTTACCAGGATGTTGCCTGGTATGGAGGGCAGGTCTTATGAGGAGAGGCTGAGGGATTTGAGGTTGTTTTCGTTAGAAAGAAGGCGGCTAAGAGGAGACCTTATTGAAACATATAAGATGATTAGAGGTTTAGATAGGGTGGACAGTGATAGCCTTTTTCCTAGGATGGAGAAAGCTAGCACAAGGGGACATAGCTGTAAATTAAGGGGTGGTAGTTATAGGACGGATGTCAGAGGTAGGTTCTTTACCCAGAGGGTGCTAAGGGTATGGAATGCCCTGCCTGCGTCAGTTGTAGATGCGCCAAGTTTGGTGGCGTTTACGAGGTTAGCAGATAAGTTTATGGATGAAAAGGGAATGGTTTAGGTTAGAGGGTCGTTGCTTTTTCTTAATTGGTTGGCGCAACATCGAAGGCCGAAGGATCTGTTCTGCGCTGTAATGTTCCATGTTCTAACTTTATAAGACTCTTGTCAGACCCCACTTGGAGTACTGTGTGCAGTTCTGGTCGCCTCATTATAGGAAGGATGTAGAGGCTATTGAGAGAGTGCAGAGGAGATTTACAAGGATGTTGCCTGGATTGGGAGGCAGGCCTTATGAAGATAGGTTGAGGGAGCTGGGACTGTTCTCACTGGAGAGACGAAGGTTGAGAGGCGACCTGATAGAAGTTTATAAGATGTTGAGAGGAATAGATAGGGTGGATTCTCAGAGACTATTTCCCAGGGCTGAAATTGTCGCTACAAGAGGGCACTGTTTTAAGGTGCAGGGAAGCAAATACAGAGGGGATGTTAGAGGTAAGTTTTTCACTCAGAGGGTGGTGAGTGAATGGAATCGGTTGCCGTCAGTGGTGATGGAGGCAAACTCGCTGGGGTCTTTTAAAAGACTTCTGGATGAGTATATGGGATTTAATGGGATTGGGAATTACAGATAGTTCTATAGCCTGGTAGGTATGGGTATGATTGGCACAACTTGTGGGCCGAAGGGCCTGTTTGTGCTGTAGTGTTCTATGTTCTATGTTAATATGCAAACTTTTTGCTGACAGAAGGAATGATTGGCTAAGGTTGGGTGTAGTTTGGACATGCTGTGCTTGGTTGAAGTCACGATGTGACATTTCATTTGAAGCAATTTCTAAAAGCAGCATCTTGGCCTTTTGGTTCAGATGCAAATGACATCGAGCCTTGGAAGAGGAGCTATGCCTACTCCAATCAGCTTGGATGATGTAGATCAAACCCAGGACAGGAGGTGAGAGCCCTGTCTTGTCAGCTTGGATCAGGAATGTCTCAACTTGTTGAGAATCTGAATTGGATTTGATTTTATTCAATTGGAATGAAAACAACAAAAAATGAAGTAAAAGTAACATCAAGTTTATTTATTGTCACAAGTAGGCTTACATTAACACTGCAGTGAAGTTACTGTAAAATTCCCCTAGTCGCCGCACTCTGGCACCTGTTTGGGTCAATGCACCCTAATCAGCACGTCTTTCAGACTGTGGAAGAAACTGGAACACCCAGAGATAACCCACACAGACATGGGGAGAATGTGCAAACTCCACAGAGATAGTGATCGAAACCAGGAATCAAACCCAGGTCCCGGGTGCTGTGAGACAGCAGCGCTAACCCACTGTTTCACAGTGCCACCAGGGAATCGAACCCCGGTCCCTGGCGCTGTGAGACAGCAGCGCTAACCCCACTGTGTCACCGTGCTGCGGGGGAATCGTACCTGGTTCCCTGGCACTGTGAGACAGCAGTGCCAACCCACTGTGTCACCATGCTGCTGGGAATCGAACCCGGGTCCCTGGCGCTGTGAGGCAGCAGCGCTAACCCACTGTGTCACCATGCTGCTGGGAATCGAACCCGGGTCCCTGGCGCCATGAGACAGCAGCGCTAACCCCACTGTGTCACCGTGCTGATGGGAATCGAACCCGGGTCCCTGGCGCCGTGAGACAGCAGCGCTAACCCACTGTGTCACCATGCTGCCTGGGGAATCGAACCCAGGTCCCTGGCGCTGTGAGACAGCAGCGCTAACCCACTGTGTCACCATGCTGCTGGGAATCGAACCCAGGTCCCTGGCGCTGTGAGACAGCAGTGCCAACCCACTGTGTCACCATGCTGCTGGGAATTGAACCCGGGTCCCTGGCGCTGTGAGACAGCAGCGCTAACCCACTGTGTCACCGTGCTGCTGGGAATCGAACCCGGGTCCCTGGCACTGTGAGACAGCAGTGCTAACCCACTGTGTCACCGTACTGCTGGGAATCGAACCCGGGTCCCTTGCGCTGTGAGACAGCAGCGCTAACCCACTGTGTCACCGTGCTACTGGGGAATCGAACCCGGGTCCCTGGCGCTGTGAGACAGCAGTGCTAACCCACTGTGTCACCGTGCTGCTGGGGAATCGAACCTGGGTCCCTGGCGCTGTGAGACAGCAGCGCTAACCCACTGTGTCACCGTGCTGCCGGGGAATCGAACCCGGGTCCCTGGCGCTGTGAGACAGCAGTGCTAACCCACTGTGTCACCGTGCAGCTGGGAAATCGAACCTGGTTCCCTGGCACTGTGAGACAGCAGCGCTAACCCACTGTGTCACCGTGCTGCCGGGGAATCGAACCCGGGTCCCTGGCACTGTGAGGCAGCAGTGCTAACCCACTGCGTCACCATGCTGCCGGGGAATCGAACCCGGGTCCTTGGCACTGTGAGGCAGCAGTGCTAACTCACTGTGTCACCGTGCTGCTGGGGAATCGAACCTGAGTCCCTGGCGCTGTGAGTCAGCAGTGCTAACGCACTGTGTCACCGTGCTGCTGGGGAATCGAACCTGAGTCCCTGGCGCTGTGAGTCAGCAGTGCTAACCCACTGTGTCACCGTGCTGCTGGGGAATCGTACCTGGTTCCCTGGCACAGTGAGACAGCAGCGCTAACGCACTGTGTCACCGTGCTGCCAGGGAATCGAACCTGGTCCCTGTCACTGTGAGGCAGCAGTGCTAACCCACTGTGTCACCGTGCTGCCGGGGAATCAAACCCGGGTCCTTGACGCTGTGAGACAGCAGCACTAACCCACCGTTTCACAGTGCCACCAGGGAATCGAACCCCGGTCCCTGGCGCTGTGAGACAGCAGCGCTAACCCCACTGTGTTACCGTGCTGCTGGGGAATCGTACCTGGTTCCCTGGCACTGTGAGACAGCAGTGCCAACCCACTGTGTCACCGTGCTGATGGGAATCGAACCCGGGTCCCTGGCGCTGTGAGGCAGCAGCGCTAACCCCACTGTGTCACCGTGCTGATGGGAATCGAACCCGGGTCCCTGGCGCCGTGAGACAGCAGCGCTAACCCACTGTGTCACCGTGCTGCCTGGGGAATCGAACCCAGGTCCCTGGTGTTGTGAGACAGCAGCGCTAACCCACTGTGTCACCATGCTGCTGGGAATCGAACCCGGGTCCCTGGCGCTGTGAGACAGCAGTGCTAACCCACTGTGTCACCGTGCTGCCAGGGAATCGAACCCGGGTCCCTTGCACTGTGAGACAGCAGTGCTAACCCACTGTGTCACCGTGCTACTGGGGAATCGAACCCGTTTCCCTGGCTCTGTGAGGCAGCAGCGCTAACCCACTGTGTCACCGTGCTGCTGGGAATCGAACCAGGGTCCCTGGCGCTGTGAGACAGCAGTGCCAACCCACTGTGTCACCGTGCTACTGGGGAATCGAACCCGGGTACCTGGCGCCGTGAAGCAGCAGTGCTAACCCTGTGTGTCACCGTGCTGCCGGGGAATCGAACCTGGGTCCCTGGCGCTGTGAGACAGCAGTGCTAACCCACTGTGTCACCGTGCTGCTGGGAATCGAACCCGGGTCCCTGGCGCTGTGAGACAGCAGTGCTAACCCACTGTGTCACCGTGCTGCCGGGGAATCGAACCTGGGTCCCTGGCGCTGTGAGACAGCAGTGCTAACCCACTGTGTCACCGTGCCTCCCGGGAATCGAACCCGGGTCCCTGGCGCTGTGAGACAGCAGTGCTAACCCACTGTGTCACCGTGCTGCTGGAATCGAACCCGGGTCCCTGGCGCTGTGAGACAGCAGTGCTAACCCACTGTGCCACGGGATCGAACCCGGGTCCCTGGCACTGTGAGACGGCAGCGCTAACCCACTGTGTCACCGTGCTGCTGGGAATCGAACCCGGGTCCCTGGCGCTGTGAGACAGCAGCGCTAACCCACTGTGTCACCGTGCTGCTGGGGAATCGAACCGGTCCCTGGCGCTGTGAGACAGCAGCGCTAACCCCACTGTGTCACTGTGCTGCTGGGGAATCGAACCTGGGTCCCTGGCACTGTGAGACAGCAGTGCTAACCCACTGTGTCACCGTGCCCCCCGGGGAATCGAACCCGGGTCCCTGGCGCTGTGAGACAGCAGCGCTAACCCACTGTGTCACCGTGCTGCTGGGGAATCGAACCCGGGTCCCTGGCGCTGTGAGACAGCAGCGCTAACCCATAGTGTCACCGTGCTGCCGGGGAATCGAACCTGGTCCCTGGCGCTGTGAGACAGCAGTGCTAACCCACTGTGTCACCGTGCTGCTGGGGAATCGAACCTGAGACCCTGGCGCTGTGAGACAGCAGCGCTAACCCACTGTGTCACCGTGTCCCCGGGAATCGAACCTGGTTCCCTGGCAATGTGAGACAGCAGTGCTAACCCACTGTATCATCGTGCTGCTGGGGAATCGTACCTGGTTCCATGGCACAGTGAGACAGCAGCGCTAACCCACTGTGTCACCGTGCTGCTGGGAATCGAACCCGGGTCCCTGGCACTGTGAGACAGCAGTGCCAACCCACTGTGTCACCGTGCTGCCTGGGGAATCGAACCCGGGTCCCTGGTGCTGTGAGACAGCAGCGCTAACCCACTGTGTCACCATGCTGCTGGGAATCGAACCCGGGTCCCTGGCACTGTGAGACAGCAGTGCCAACCCACTGTGTCACCGTGCTGCCGGGGAATCGAACCTGGGTCCCTGGCAATGTGAGACAGCAGTGCTAACCCACTGTGTCATCGTGCTGCTGGGGAATCGTACCTGGTTCCCTGGCACAGTGAGACAGCAGCGCTAACCCACTGTGTCACCGTGCTGCTGGGAATCGAACCCGGGTCCCTGGCACTGTGAGACAGCAGTGCCAACCCACTGTGTCACCGTGCTGCCTTGGGAATCGAACCCAGGTCCCTGGCGCGGTGAGACAGCAGTGCTAACCCACTGTGTCACCGTGCTGCCGGGGAATCGAACCTGGGTCCCTGGCGCTGTGAGACAGCAGCGCTAACCCATAGTGTCACCGTGCTGCTGGGGAATTGAACCCGGGTCCCTGGCGCTGTGAGGCAACAGCGCTAACCCACTGCGTCATCGTGCTGCCGGCGAATCGAACCCGGTCCCTGGCACTGTGAGGCAGCAGTGCTAACCCACTGTGTCACCGTGCTGCCAGGGAATTGAACCAGGGTCCCTGGCACTGTGAAGCAGCAGTGCTAACCCACTGTGTCACCGTGCTGCTGGGGAATCGAACCTGGGTCCCTGGCACTGTGAGGCAGCAGAGCTAACCCACTGTGTCACCGTGCTGTTGGGGAATTGAACCCGGGTCCCTGGCACTGTGAGGCAGCAGCGCTAACGCACTGTGTCACCGTGCTGCCGGGGAATCGAACCCAGGTCCCTGGCGCTGTGAGACAGCAGTGCTAACCCACTGCGTCATCGTGCTGCCGGGGAATCGAACCCGGGTCCCTGGTGCTGTGAGACAGCAGTGCTAACCCACTGCGTCACCGTGCTGCTAGGGAATCGAACCCGGGTCCCTGGCGCTGTGAGACAGCAGTGCTAACCCACTGCGTCATTGTGCTGCCGGGGAATCGAACCCGGGTCCCTGGCGCTGTGAGACAGCAGCGCTAACCCATAGTGTCACCGTGCTGCTGGGGAATCGAATCTGAGTCTCTGGCACTGTGAAACAGCAGTGCTAACCCACTGTGTCACCGTGCCACCCTATAATAAGTTGTGAGTTCCAGCACTGACCTGCTCAATGCTTTTCCTACAGCCACATTGTTCATTTTGCATTGTTTTTGAGAACAATTTGATTCCCCATATTTCTCAAATGCCAACAGTGACTTCATTTAAATTTATTCTTGGGACATGGGCATTGCTGGCTGGCAACATTTATTGCCCATCTCTAGTTGCCCCTGGAGGGCAATTGAGAGTCAGCCACATTGCTGTGGCTCTGGAGTCATATGTAGGCCACAATGGGTAAGGACAGCAGATTTCCTTCCCTAAAGGATATTAATGGCCCAGGTGGTTCATTAATCGACAATGGGTTCACATCATCAGGAGATTGTTAATTCCAGATATTTTTATTGAATTCGAGTTCCAATAGCTGCTGTGATGGGATTCAAACCCACATCTTCAGATCATTAACTGAGTAACTGAATGAATATTCTAGCATAAATACTATGAGGCCCTCACCTCCTGTACAGGATAACGAGTGGCTAACATTGTGATCAACAGTGTGGCCCTCCCTCAGTGCAGCCCTCCCTCAGCATAGAGCTCCCTCCCTCAGCACGACACTCCCTCGGTGATCCCTCAGTGCAGCCCTCCCTCAGCATAGAGCTCCCTCCCTCAGCACGACACTCCCTCGGTGATCCCTCAGTGCAGCCCTCCCTCAGCATAGAGCTCCCTCCCTCAGCACGACACTCCCTCGGTGATCCCTCAGTGCAGCCCTCCCTCAGCATAGAGCTCCCTCCCTCAGCACGACACTCCCTCGGTGATCCCTCAGTGCAGCCCTCCCTCAGCATAGAGCTCCTTCCCTCAGCACGACACTCCCTCGGTGATCCCTCAGTGCAGCCCTCCCTCAGCATAGAGCTCCCTCCCTCAGCACGACACTCCCTTGGGGAGGAGGTCCCTGTCTCAGCATGACGCTCCCTCAGCGATCCCTCAGCACTTCGACACTTCCTCCCTTGGCACAGAGCTCCCTCGGCTCCTGTTCAGGATAGGAAGCGGCTAACTTTGTGTTGTTTGAATTCCCAGATGCTGTGGTAGAGGAGCCAGCTGAGATTAAAGATCTTCCTTCTCCGGTTCAGGTCGATCCAGCTCCTTCTGTCGAGTTACAGAAATCTTCGAAGGAAGGAAAATCGGTCAGAAAAGGTGAGTGTTGTGGAGGACATCAGACCAAAGTCTAAAAAAAATTACTGCAGATGCTGGAATCTGAAACCAAAACAGAAAACGCTGGTAAATCTCAGCAGGTCTGGCAGCATCTGTTCTTTTAACTGGCGTCTGTGGTATAACTGTGGGAATCCTCTCCATGAAGCAGGAAAACCTCCACCCAATCTCCATTTGATTTCATTCACAAAGTCTCAGTAATGAACAGTCTATTTTTCCTTTGGATATTGAGGTCAGAGCTTCTGTACAGTGATTAGTCAATCTATGGAACAAGCTCCCCAGGAACAATTTATCTTCCATTCATCCAACTAAATGCTAGAATCATCTTGTATCTCTCAATTAGATCACCTCTTCAATTCTGGGCATATAAACCCTGACTGTGTAGCCTGTCTTTCTGATAAACTCCTGGATTATTCTGGTGATTCTGCTGCTCCTTCTCCCAGGCGAATATATCCTTGGGATTGATGCCCAGAACTGAACACACCAACTCCCAATAGAAACACAGAAACTAAAGCAGTAGGGGACTATTTACCCTTCCAGTCTACTCTGCCATTCAGTTTAATCATGGCTAATCATTGAATTCAGTATCTTGATCCCCCTTTCCCCCATATCCCTCGAAATCTTTAGCCCCAAGAGTGAAATCTAATTTCTTCCTCAGTAATCAGACAATGTTTTGGCCTCAACTACTTTCTGTGGGAGTGAATTCCACACATTCATCACCCTCTGGCAGAAAAAATTTCTCTTCATCTCAGTTCTAAAAGGTTTATCCCTTATCCTCAAACTATGACCCCTAGTTCTGGACTCCCCCACCATTGGAACATTCTTTTTGAATCTATCTTATCTAATCCTGTTAGAATTTTATAAGTTTATGAGATCCTCTCTCTCTTCTAAACTCCAGTGAATATAATCCTAACCGACTTAGTCTCTCCTCATATGAGAGACCTGCCACTCCAGAAATCAGCCTGGTAAACCTTTGCTGCACTCCAGGTGTGGCCTCACCAACGCCCTGTACAATTGCAGCAAAACATCCCCATCCCTATACTGAAATCCTCTCACTATGAAGAGCCAGATACTATTTGCCTTCTTTACTGCCTGTTGTACCTGCGCTGTACTTACTTTCAGTGACTGATGCATGAGGACTATGGTTTAAACCAAGCTGTGTGCCTGTTGTGATGATGTAGAGATGCCGGCGTTAGACTGGGGTAGTAAGAACTCAGCAAGAATCTAGCAACACCAATTTTAAATCCAACCGATTTATTTGATAGTCTGCCTGTTGTGAACCAGTGGTCTAACACTGGCTGCTTTCTCTTTCTGCTTTGTTCTCCAGTGAATAGTTTCCTCTGATTGATATGAAACTCTGGGGTGGTTCCTGCAGATTGGAAAACAGCAAATGTGACACCACTGTTTAAAAAGGAAGGTAGACAAAAGGCGGGTAACTATAGGCTGGTTAGCTTAATTTCTGTAGTAGAGAAAATGCTTGAATCTATCATCAAGGAAGAAATAGCAAGACATCTGGATATAAATTGTCCCATTGGTAAGACACAGCATGGGTTCATGAAGGGCAGGTCATGTTTGACTAATTTGGTGGAATTCTTTGAGAACATTACATATGCAGTGGACAATGGGGAACCTGTGGATGTGGTGTATCTGGATTTCCAGAATGCATTTGACAAGGTGCCACATCAAAGACGGCTGCATAAGATAAAGGTGCACAGTGTTATGGGTAATGTATTAGCATGGATAGAGGATTGGTTAACTAACAGAAAGCAAAGAGTTGGGGTAAATGAGTGTTTTTCTGGTTGTCTATCAGTGATTAGTGGTGTGCCTCAGGGATCAGTGTTGGGACCACAACTGTTTATGATTTACAGAGATGATTTGGAGTTGGGGACCAAGTGTATCAAAATTCACAGATGACACTAAGATTGGTGGAAGAGCAAAGTGTGCAGAGGATGCTGAAAGTCTGCAAAGGGATATAGATAGTCTAAGTGAGTGGGCGAGGGGCTGGCAGATGGAAAACAATGTTGGTAAATATGAGGCCATCCATTTTGGTAGGAATAACACCAAAATGGACTATTATTTAAATTTTGTCCTTCATTGCTGGAGGAATGGAGTTTAACAACAGCGAGGTTATGTTGCAGCTGTATAACATAAGAACATAGAACATTACAGCGCAGAACAGGCCCTTCGGCCTTCGATGTTGCGCCGATCAATTAGGAAAAAGCAATGACCCTCTAACCTAAACCATTCCCTTTTCATCCATAAACTTATAGAACATAGAACATAGAACATTACAGCACAGAACAGGCCCTTCGGCCTTCGATGTTGTGCCGACAAAAATAAAAAGCAATGCCCCTCCAACTAAACCATTCCCTTCTCTTCCATATACTTATCAATTAACCTCTTTAACGCCACCAAACTTGGCGCATCTACAACAGCTGCAGGCAGGGCATTCCACTCCCTAATCACTCTTTGAGTAAAGAACCTACCTCTGATATCCGTCCTATAACTCATACCCCTTAATTTAAAGCTGTGTCCCCTCGTGCTAGCTTTCTCCATCCTAGGAAAAAGGCTATCACTGTCCACCCTATCTAAACCTCTAATCATCTTATATGCTTCAAGAAGATCCCCTCTTAGCCGCCTCCTTTCTAACGAAAACAACCTCAAATCCTTCAACCTCTCTTCATAGGACCTGCCCTCCATACCAGGCAACATCCTGGTAAACCTCCTCTGTACCCTCTCCAATGCCTCCACATCTTTCTTATAATGTGGGGACCAGAACTGCACACAATACTCCAAGTGCGGCCGCACTAGAGTTTTGTACAGTTGCAACATGATGCTGCGGCTCCGAAATTCAATCCCCCTACCAATAAAAGCTAAGACTCCATATGCCTTCTTAACAACCTTATCGACTTGACTGCCTACTTTCAGGGATCTATTCACACATACACCAAGATCCCTCTGTTCCTCAACACTATTAAGAGCCCTACCATTAGCCCTATACTCTACACATTATTGTTCCTGCCAAAGTGAATTACCTCACACTTTTCCACATTAAACTCCATTTGCCACCTCTCGGCCCAGCTCTGCAACTTGTCCAAGTCACTCTGTAAACTAAAACACCCCTCTTCACTATCTACCACTCCACCAACTTTAGTGTCATCTGCAAATTTACTGATCCATCCCTCAATACCCTCATCCAGATCATTTATAAAAAATTACAAACAGCAGGGGCCCCAAAACAGACCCCTGAGGCACACCACTTGTCACCGAACTCCACGATGAATATCTCCATCAACCACCACCCTCTGTCTTCTATCTGCCAGCCAATTCTAATCCAATTAGCTAAATCACCCTCTATTCCACACATCTGCATTTTCTGCAGAAGTCTTCCATGGGCCACCTTATCAAAAGCCTTACTAAAGTCCATATATACCACATCAACTGCCTTACCCCCATCCACCTCTTTGGTCACTTTTTCAAAAAACTCAATAAGGTTAGTAAGGCACGACCTACCCTTCACAAAACCATGCTGACTATCCCCAATCAATTCATTTCTCTCTAAATAACTATAAATCCTATCCCTAATAATTCTCTCCAATACTTTGCCCACAACAGAAGTAAGACTCACTGGCCTATAATTCCCAGGAAAGTCTCTCTTCCCCTTCTTGAACAATGGACCACATTCGCTATCCTCCAGTCTTCCGGCACCATACCCGTAACCAACGACGACCTGAAGATCAGAGCCAGAGGCTCTGCAATCGCCTCTCTGCCTCCCAGAGAATCCTAGGGTAAATCCCGTCCGGCCCAGGGGACTTATCTAACTTCAAACCCTCAAGAATATCTAGCACATCCTCCCTATCTACTTCAATACTTTCCAATTTGCAACCCTGTACCCCAGTGTTCTCCACAACTACATTTACATCTCCCTGCGTGAATACCGAAGAGAAATATTTATTCAGTGCCTCTCCAATCTCTTCAGGCTCCACGCACAACTTCCCACTGCTGTCTATGACTGGCCCTAATCTTGCCCTAACCAATCTTCTATTCTTAACATATCTAAAGAAAGCTTTAGGATTCTCCTTGTCCTATCAGCCAAAGCCTTCTCGTGTCCCCTCTTAGCTCTCCTCAATTCACTCTTTAGCTCCCTCCTGGCTAATCTATAGCTATCCATTGCACTAACTGAGCCTTCAAGCCTCATCCTGACATAAGCCTCCTTTTTCCTTTTAACCAGCAAATTAACTTTTTTAGTACACCATGGTTCCCTTACTCGACCATTTCCTCCTTGCCTGACAGGGACATACTTATCAAGGACTCGCAGCAGCTGCTCCTTGAATAAGCTCCACATTCTAGATGTTCCCAGTCCCTGTAGTTTCCGAGTCCAACCTATGCACCCTAATTCTTTCCTGATGGCCTCATAATTACCCTTCCCCCAGCTATAACTACTGCCCCCAGCTTCATGCCTATCCCTATCCATCATTAAGGTGAGTGTAACCGAATTGTGGTATAAGGTGCTGGTGAGGCCACACCTGGAGTACTGTGGACAATTTTGGTCTCCTTACTTGAGAAAAGATATACTGGCACTGGAGGGGGTGCAGAGGAGATTCACTAAGTTGATTCCAGAGTTGAGAAAATTGCCTTATGAATAGACTGGGGCCAAACTCATTGGAATTCAGAAGAATGAGGGGAGATCTTATAAATGATATAAGATTGTGAAGGGAATCGATAAGATAGAAGCAGGGAAATTGTTTCCACTGGCGGGTGAAACTAGAACTAGGAGGCATAGCCTCAAAATAAGGGGAAGACAATTTAGGACAGAGTTGAGGAGGAACTTCTTCACACAAAAGGTTGTGAATCTGTGGAATTCCCTGCCCAGTGAAGCAGTTGAGGCTACCTCATTGAATGTTTCTAAGGCAAAGACAAGATAGATTTTTGATCAGTAAAGAAATTAAGGATTATGGGGAGCAAGCGGGTAAGTGGAGCTGAGTCCACAAAAATCATAGAATTATAGAACTCCTACAGCCCATCGAGTCTGCAACGACCACAATCCCATTCG
>JAGIQG010000006.1:2669440-2847186 GCA_024679065.1 Sphyrna mokarran
CTCGTTGGGCCGAAGGGCCTGTTTCCTGTGCTGTGTTGCTCTTCTCTCTTCTTCTCTTCTATATGATTATCACGCCGCACTGTATATGATAATCATGCAGCTCTGTATATGATTATCACGCTGCACTGTATATGATAATCATGCAGCTCTGTGTATGATTATCACGCCGCACTGTATATGACAATCATGCAGCTCTGTCTATGATTATCACGCTGCACTGTATATGATAATCATGCAGCTCTGTATATGATTATCACGCCGCACTGTATATGATAATCATGCACCTCTGTGTATGATTATCACGCTGCACTGTATATGATAATCATGCACCTCTGTGTATGATTATCTGTATATGATTATCACGGGTTTCTCTATCTGATTATCATGCCTTTATTTCATTTGTGTCAGGCAGGATTTCCGTGAATATTTGACCTCCCGGCCGGACCATAAGCAGGAGTTTGTTTCGCAGTGGCAGGATGATTATAATTCCATCGCTGAAGACCTGCGTCACGATGAGGATGTGAAAGCAGAACTCTTGCTGCGACTTTATGTGAGTACAGAGGCGGTGTCCGGATCCCCACCCTGCTGCTATCCCCATCTGCAGCTCTCCCCAACTATCAGCACTCTGTGGCCGTGTGTGGGTCACTGTGGGAAACTCTGTGTCAGTGTGAGACCTCTCCCCCACCGTGGGGAACTCTGTGTCAGTGTGAGACCTCTCCCCCACCGTGGGGAACTCTGTGTCAGTGTGAGACCTCTCCCCTCACCGTGGGGAAATCTTTGTCAGTGTGAGAGCTCTCCCCCACCGTGGGGAACTCTGTGTCAGCGTGAGACCTCTCCCCTCACCGTGGGGAATTCTTTGTCAGTGTGAGACCTCTCCCCTCACCATAGGGAACTCTGTGTCAGTGTGAGACCTCTCCCCCACCGTGGGGAACTCTGTGTCAGTCTGAGACCACCCCCTCACCAAGGGGAACTCTGTGTCAGTGTGAGACCTCTCCCCCCACCGTGGGGAACTCTGTGTCAGTGTGAGACCTCTCCCCTCACCGTGGAGAACTCTGTGTCAGTGTGAGACCTCTCCTCCCACCATGGAGGACATTGTGTCAGTGTGAGACCCCCTCCCACCCTGGGGAACTCTGTATCAGTGTGAGACCCTCCCCACCATAGAACATAGAACATTACAGCACAGAACAGTGCTGTAATGTTCAGTTCTCCCACCATGGAGAACACTGTGTCAGTGTGAGACCCTCCCCACCCCGGGGTCTCTGTGTCAGTGTGAGACCCTCCCCACCCCGGGGTCTCTGTGTCAGTGTGAGACCCTCCCCACCCCGGGGTCTCTGTGTCAGTGTGAGACCTCTCCCCCACCAATGGGAACTTTGTGTCAGTGTGAGACCCTCCCCACCCCGGGGTCTCTGAGTCAGTGTGAGACCTCTCCCCCACCAATGGGAACTTTGTGTCAGTGTGAGACCCTCCCCACCCCGGGGTCTCTGAGTCAGTGTGAGACCTCTCCCCCACCAATGGGAACTTTGTGTCAGTGTGAGACTTCTCCCCTACCCTGGGGGTCTGACACTAGAATTGAACCCAGGAGCCCGGTGCTGTGAGGCTGCAGTGCTAACCATTGTGCCACCATGCCACACTGATATCTTATCCATGAAACTGTTTCAATGCTTTTTCAAAGACAAAATTGTACCCTGTAGTGTGCCTCTACAGGGCCGAAGGGCCTGTACTGCACTGTAATATAATATGTTCTACTGCCTCTGGCAGCTTGTTCCAGCCACCCTCTGGGTGAAAAAATTTTTTTTCTGGACCCTTTTGTATCTCTCCCCTCTCACCTTAAACCTCTGCCCTCCAGTTTTAGACTCCCCGACCTTTGTGAAAAGATATTTACTACGCAGTTGATCTTCCCTCAGCCTCCTACGCTCCAGGGAAAAGGTCCCAGTCTATCCAGCCTCTCCTTAGAACTCAAACCATCAAGTCCCAGTAGCATCCGAGTAAATCATTTCTGCACTCTTTCCAGTTTAATAATATCCTTTCTATAATAGGGTGACCAGAATTGTACACAGTATTCCAAGTGT
The DNA here is from genome assembly GCA_024679065.1 of Sphyrna mokarran. NCBI lineage: Eukaryota > Metazoa > Chordata > Chondrichthyes > Carcharhiniformes > Carcharhinidae > Sphyrna > Sphyrna mokarran. The sequence goes on from JAGIQG010000006.1 coordinate 2,671,510, forward strand.
GGCCTTACCAATGTCTTGTACAACTTCAACAAGACGTCCCAACTCCTGTAATCAATGTTCTGATGATGAAACCAAGCAGCTGAATGCCTTCTTCACCACTCTGTCCACCTGTGACTCCACTTTCAAGGAGTTATGAACCTGTACCCCGAGATCTCTTTGTTCTGTAACTCTCCCCAACACCCTCCCATTAACTGAGTAAGTCCTGCCCTGGTTTAATCTCCAAAATGCATCACCTCACATTTATCTAAATTAAACTCCATCTGCCATTTGTCAGCCCACTGGCCCAATTGATCAAGATCCTTTTGCAATTGGAGATAACTTTCTTCACTGTCCACTATGCCACCAATCTTGGTGTCATCTACAAACTTACTAACCATGCCTCCTATATTCTCATCCAAATCATTAATATAAATGACAAATAACAATGGGCCCAGCACTGATCCCTGAGGCACACCGCTGGTCACAGGCCTCCAGTTTGAAAAACAACTCTCTACAGAAGCCAATTTTGTATCCATTTAGATACCTCATCCTGGATCCTGTCAGATTTAACCTTATGCAACAACCTACCATGTGGTACCTTGTCAGAGGCCTTACTAAAGTTCAGGGGAATTTCACAGTAACTTCATTGCAGTGTTAATGTAAAACTTACCTATGATGAATAACTAAACAAACTTTAATGTGCACATGTTGGCTGCATTACCCTTATCTGTGTGTATTATCAGGGTGTGGATGTCCCCCTCTTTTTCGCTGTGTGATTGTGGAATTCACTCAGCTTGTTTGTTTGCAGGATCTGCGTGAATGTCTCTGGGACATCTCTGACAACAGGAAGGAGGAGGCTGAGAGGGAAAGGATGTCTATTGTCGGAAATGGCTGGTTGGAGGATCACCTGGGGTTACTGCTCAACATCTACTCAACACTGATGCAGGTATGAGCCCCCCACACTGTATCCAACTCTGTAACATCTCCATCTCGATTGGCAGTGCTTGGGACTTACAGTTCCCATCAAAGTTTCAGAGCAATTCAGGAGGAATATGGAGAGACAATAAAGAACATTGGCAATAAAGGAATAGGTGGAGATCAGAGTGTGAGAGGTGTACAGGTTGCTGGCCTCGGGGAGTTACACTGGAAGGAGGGAGGTTGAATATTAGTTTCTCAATAATGATGAAGTTCCCACGAAGACTGCAGCCAATAAATAATATCCATACCGCAGCATTGTTGGAACAAACTGAACAACTCATTCTTCTGTTTTTCCACAGCCAATCAGATAGCCCGGCTGTGCACAGCAAGCTGCCACAAATACCATATCTGCTTTGCTGATGTTGATTCGACAGAACACAGATTGGAACACCTCTGCTCACCTTTGAGGTGGTTTCATTGGCCAATATAACCCAAATTTAACACCTCACCAGAAAGATAGCATCACCAACAGTGGGGCACTCCCTCAGCATTGACCCTCTAACAGTGCGGCACTCCCTCAGCATTGACCCTCTAACAGTGCGGCACTCCCTCAGCATTGACCCTCTAACAGTGCGGCACTCCCTCAGCATTGACCCTCTAACAGTGCGGCACTCCCTCAGCACTGACCCTCTGACAGTGCGGCACTCCCTCAGCACTGACCCTCTGACAGTGCGGCACTCCCTCAGCACTGACCCTCTGACAGTGCGGCACTCCCTCAGCACTGACCCTTTGACAGTGCAGCACTCCCTCAGCACTGACCCTTTGACAGTGCGGCACTCCCTCAGCACTGACCCTCTGACAGTGCGGCACTCCCTCAGCACTGACCCTCTGACAGTGCTGCACTCCCTCAGCACTGACCCTCTGACAGTGCGGCACTCCCTCAGCACTGACCCTCTGACAGTGCGGCACTCCCTCAGCACTGACCCTCTGACAGTGCGGCACTCCCTCAGCACTGACCCTCTGACAGTGCGGCACTCCCTCAGCACTGACCCTCTGACAGTGCGGCACTCCCTCAGCACTGACCCTCTGACAGTGCGGCACTCCCTCAGCACTGACCCTCTGACAGTGCGGCACTCCCTCAGCACTGACCCTCTGACAGTGCGGCACTCCCTCAGCACTGCCCTCTGACAGTGCGGCGCTCCCTCAGCACTGACCCTCTGACAGTGCGGCACTCCCTCAGCACTGACCCTCTGACAGTGCGGCACTCCCTCAGCACTGACCCTCTGACAGTGCGGCACTCCCTCAGCACTGACCCTCTGACAGTGCGGCACTCCCTCAGCACTGACCTCTGACAGTGCGGTACTCCCTCAGCACTGACCCTCTGACAGTGCGGCACTCCCTCAGCACTGACCCTCTGACAGTGCGGCACTCCCTCAGCACTGACCCTCTGACAGTGCGGCGCTCCCTCAGCACTGACCCTCTGACAGTGCGGCGCTCCCTCAGCACTGACCCTCTGACAGTGCGGCGCTCCCTCAGCACTGACCCTCTGACAGTGCGGCACTCCCTCAGCACTGACCCTCTGACAGTGCGGCGCTCCCTCAGCACTGACCCTCTGACAGTGCGGCACTCCTCAGCACTGACCCTCTGACAGTGCGGCACTCCCTCAGCACTGACCCTCTGACAGGCGGCACCTCCTCAGCACTGACCCTCTGACAGTGCGGCACTCCCTCAGCACTGACCCTCTGACAGTGCGGCACTCCCTCAGCACTGACCCTCTGACAGTGCGGCACTCCTCTCACTGACCCTCTGACAGTGCGGCGCTCCCTCAGCACTGACCCTCTGACAGTGCGGCACTCCCTCAGCACTGACCCTCTGACAGTGCGGCACTCCCTCAGCACTGACCCTCTGACAGGTGCGGCACTCCCTCAGCAACTGACCCTCTGACAGTGCGGCACTCCCTCAGCACTGACCCTCTGACAGTGCGGCACTCCCTCAGCACTGACCCTCTGACAGTGCGGCACTCCCTCAGCACTGACCCTCTGACAGTGCGGCACTCCCTCAGCACTGACCCTCTGACAGTGCGACACTCCCTCAGCACTGACCCTCTGACAGCGCGGCACTCCCTCAGCACTGACCCTCTGACAGTGGATGTTTGAGAGTTAACAGATTTGACAGATGTGAAATATAAGGAACATCTTAAGACAATGAGAGTTGAAGAGATTTCAGGATTGAACGCACGACTTTGGGCCTTAGAGACTGGAGAAGTTACAGAGAGAGGAGGGGAGGGTGGCATGTGTTGGTGGGAAGATCATGGAGTCATTTGGAAAGAATGTTGAATAGAGGGAGTAAGGAGCTAGCTGGAAGGATCAGATACACTTGAGTATGGAGAATCTCACTGCGAATCTCCTTTCCAGGTGGAGGTCGATCGCTTTGAGGATACGTATCGCTTCCTGCAGGATTATTACAAAGTAATGGAGGGCATCATCCCCCCGGAAGAGAGCAAGGAGTTCACCCGCATCCCGTTGGTTAACGTAAATGATACACAGTTGCCGGTCTCAGAGACAGTGAAAATGGAAGAATCGGGGAGGTAGGATTTGAACGGTGTCTGTCTTCAGCTACACATCGAGTGTTCCAGGGGACTGTTTTGGGGCCCCTGCTGTTTGTAATTTTTATAAATGATCTGGATGAGGGTATTGAAGGATGGATTAGTAAATTTGCAGATGACACTAAAGTCGGTGGATTGGTAGATAGTGAAGAGGGGTGTTATAGTTTGCAGAGAGACTTGGACAAGTTGCAGAGCTGGGCCGAGAGGTGGCAATTGGAGTTTAATGTGGAAAAGTGTGAGGTAATGCACTTTGGCAGGAATAATAAATGTGTAGAGTATAGGGCTAATGGTAGGATTCTTAATAGTGTTGATGAACAGAGGGATCTTGGTGTATTTGTGCATAGATCCCTGAAAGTATGCAGTCAAGTCGATAAGGTTGTTAAGAAGGCATATGGAGTCTTAGCTTTTATTGGTAGGGGGATTGAATTTCGGAGCCGCAACGTCATGTTGCAACTGTACAAACTCTAGTGCGGCCGCACTTGGAGTATTGTGTGCAGTTCTGGTCCCCGCATTATAAGAAAGATGTGGAGGCATTGGAGAGGGTACAGAGGAGGTTTACCAGGATTTTGCCTGGTATGGAGGGCAGGTCTTATGAAGAGAGGCTGAGGGATTTGAGGTTGTTTTTCGTTAGAAAGGAGGCGGCTAAGAGGGGACCTAATCGAAACATATAAGATGATTAGAGGTTTAGATAGGGTGGACAGTGATAGCCTTTTTCCTAGGATGGAAAAAGCTAGCACGAAGGGACACAGCTTTAAATTAAGGGGTGATAGTTATAGGACGGATATCAGAGGTAGGTTCTTTACTCAAAGAGTGATTAGGGAGTGGAATGCCCTGCCTGCATCTGTTGTAGATGCGCCAAGTTTGGTGGCGTTTAAGAGGTTAATTGATAAGTATATGGAAGAGAAGGGAATGGTTTAGTTTGGAGGGGCATTGCTTTTTATATTGGTCGGCGCAACATCGAAGGCCGAAGGGCCTGTTCGTGCTGTAATGTTCTATGTTCTATGTTCTTTACTCCAGTCATACCAAGGTGGGGATGGGGTAGGTGGATCCCTGCAGCATCTTGGCATGTGGCTGTCGCTGGCCAGTGTTTATTTCCCACTCTTCATTGCCCTTGAGAAGGAGACACTTTCTCAAACTGCTAAAGTCCATGTGGGGTCAGTTCACCCACAGAACCACCAGCATTTTAGCTGGTGCTGTTACAGGAAGTTTGTTGCGTTTCTGCAGTGCATCCTGTAGATAGTAGACACGGCTGCCACTGTCCAATGGTGGTGGAGAGAGTGAATGTTAAGGTGGTGTCAATCAAGCGGGCCGCTCCCTCAGCACTGACCCTCTGGCAGTGCGGCGCTCCCTCAGCACTGACCCTCTGACAGTGCGGGCCACTCCCTCAGCACTGACCCTCTGACAGTGCGGCACTCCCTCAGTACTGACCCTCTGACAGTGCGGCACTCCCTCAGTACTGGCCCTCTGACAGTGCAGCACTCCCTCAGTACTGACCCTCTGACACTGTGCGGCACTCCCTCAGCACTGACCCTCTGACAGTGTAGCGCTCCCTCAGCACTGACCCTCTGACAGTACGGCACTCCCTCAGCACTGACCCTCTGACAGTGCGGCACTCCCTCAGCACTGACCCTCTGACAGTGCGGCACTCCCTCAGCACTGACCCTCTGACAGTGCGGCGCTCCTCAGCACTGACCCTCTGACAGTGCGGCACTCCCTCAGCACTGACCCTCTGACAGTGCGGCACTCCCTCAGCACTGACCCTCTGACAGTGCGGCACTCCCTCAGCACTGACCCTCTGACAGTGCGGCGCTCCCTCAGCACTGACCCTCTGACAGTGCGGCACTCCCTCAGCACTGACCCTCTGACAGTGCGGCGCTCCCTCAGCACTGACCCTCTGACAGTGCGGCACTCCCTCAGCACTACCCTCTGACAGTGCGGCACTCCCTCAGCACTGACCCTCTGACAGTGCGGCGCTCCCTCAGCACTGACCCTCTGACAGTGCGGCGCTCCCTCAGCACTGACCCTCTGACAGTGCGGCGCGCCTCCCTCAGCACTGACCCTCTGACAGTGCGACACTCCATCAGCACTGACCCTCTGACAGTGCGGCACTCCCTCAGCACTGACCCTCTGACAGTGCGGCACTCCCTCAGCACTGACCCACTGACAGTGCGGCCCCACTGACCCGACAGTGCGGCACTCCCTCAGCACTGACCCTCTGACAGTGCGGCCCTCCCTCAGCACTGACCCTCTGACAGTGCGGCACTCCCTCAGCACTGACCCTCTGACAGTGCGGCACTCCCTCAGCACTGACCCTCTGACAGTGCGGCACTCCCTCAGCACTGACCCTCTGACAGTGTGGCACTCCCTCAGCACTGACCCTCGAACAGCTCTCAGGCTTGTTCAAGAGCTGCACTTATCCTGACAAATGGAGAGAATTCCATCACACTCCTGACTTGTGTCTTGCAGATGGTGACAGGCTTTTGGGGAGTCAGGAGGTGAGTTCCTTGTGACAGGATTCCAAGCCTCTGCCCTGCTCTTGTCGCTAGTTTGTATGTGGCAGGTCCAGTTGAGGATGTTAGGAGATTCAGTGATGATTACAGCATTGAATGTTGAAGTGGGGTTGTCTAAGTGTCTCCTGTTAGTGATGGTCAGTGCCTGGCACTTGTGTGGTGTGAATGTTACTTGCCACTTGTCAGCCCAAGCCAGGATATTATCCAGATGTTCTTGCATTTGAACATGAAGTGTTTCAGTATGTGAGGAATCGCGAATAGAACATAGAACATAGAACATTATAGCGCAGTATAGGCCCTTCAGCCCTCGATGTTGCGCCGGCCAGTGGACCCTCTAACCTAAACTATTCCAATATCATCCATATGCCTATCCACTGACCATTTGAATGCCCCCAAAGTAGGCGAGTCCACAACTGCTGCAGGCAGGGCATTCCACGCTCTCACCACCCTCTGAGTAAAGAACCTGCCTCTGACATCCGTCCTATAACTACCACCTCTTAATTTAAAGTTATGTCCCCTCGTGTTGGTCATCACCATCCGAGGAAAAAGGCTCTCACTATCCACCCTATCCAATCCTTTGATCATCTTATACGCCTCAATTAGGTCACCGCGTAACCTTCTTCTCTCTAATGAAAATAACCTCAGGTCCCTCAGCCTTTCCTCATAAGGCCTTCCCACCATACCAGGCAACATCCTGGTAAACCTCCTCCGCATCCTTTCCAATTCTTCCACATCTTTCTTATAATGTGGCAACCAGAACTGTACGCAATACTCCAAGTGCGGCCGCACCAGAGTTTTGTACAGTTGTAACATAACCTCACGACTCCTAAATTCAATCCCTCTATCAATAAAAGCTAACATACCGTATGCCTTCTTAACATCTTTGTCAACCTGGGTGCCAACTTTCAAAGAGCTATGTACTTGTACCCCAAAATCCCTCTGCTCGACAACACTATTAAGGGTCCTTCCATTAGCCCTATATTTCATATGCCTGTTATTCCTACCAAAGTGAATCACCTCACACTTATCCATATTGAATTCCATTTGCCACCTCACGGCCCAGCTCTGCAACCTATCTATGTCCCTCTGCAAACTGTAACATCCATCCTCGCTGTCTACAACTCCCCCCACTTTGGTATCGTCAGCAAATTTACTAATCCAACCCTCTACACCCTCATCTAGGTCATTTATAAAAATGACAAACAGCAGTGGCCCTAAAACAGATCCTTGAGGTACACCACTTGTAACTGCACTCCAGGTTGAATATTTCCCATCAACCACCACCCTCTGTCTTCTATCAGCTAGCCAATTCCTAATCCAAACTGCTAAATCACCTTCAATCCCATGCATCTGCACTTTCTGCAGTAGCCTACCATGGGGAACCTTATCAAACGCTTTGCTAAAATCCATATACACTACATCAACTGCCTTACCCTTATCTACCTCTTTGGTCACCTCCTCAAAAATGGTGCTGAACATTGTGCAAGCATCAGCGAACATCCCCACTTCCAACTTTAGATGTGGTGGGGGTGGTGCAATGGTAATGTCTCTGAGAATCCAGATCATTACACCACGATAGATGTTAAACTCAGTGAAACAAAGACTATAAATTAAGATGAATGGTTGTAAATTGGGAGAGGAGAGTGTGCAGAGGGACCTGGGTGTCCTTGTGCACCACTCACTGAAGGTAAAGAAGGCAAATGGTACGTTAGCCTTCATTGTGCGAGATTTTGAGTACGAGCAGAGATTATACAGGGCCTTGGGGAGGCCAAACCTAGAAGTACTGTGTGCAGTTTTGGTCTCCTTTTCTGAGGAAGGATCTTCTTGCTGTCGAGGAAAGGCAGTGAAGGTTTACCAGGCTGATCCCGGGGATGGCAGGACTGAGGTATGAGTCCGTTATGTTGGTATTTGCTTTAGTTTAGAAAAATAGCAGGGAATCTCATAGAGACTTATAAAATTCTAACAGGACTAAACAGGAAAGATGTTATGGGGAACTTTAACTTTACAAATATTGATTGGAAAAGCTATAAGAATGGTCCCGATTGTGGAGATGTCCAGAACCAGGGGGTCACAGTCTGAGGATTCAGGGTACACCATTTAGGACATAGAACATAGAACATTACAGCGCAGTACAGGCCCTTCGGCCCTCGATGTTGCGCCAACCAGTGGAACCAATTTTATGACCCTTTATCCTAAACTATTCCAATATTATCCATATGCCTGTCCACTGACCATTTGAATACCCTTAAAGTTGGTGAGTCCACAACTGCTGCAGGTAGGGCATTCCATGCCCTTACTACCCTCTGAGTAAAGAACCCACCTCTAACTTCTGTCCTATAACTACCACCCCTTAATTTAAAGCTATGTCCCCTCGTGTTAGCCCTCACCATGTGAGGAAAAAGGCTCTCACTATCCACCCTATCTAACCCTCTGATCATCTGGAATGCCTCAATTAAGTCACCTCTTAGCCTTCTTCTCTCTAATGAAAATAACCTCAAGTCCTTCAGTCTTTTCTGATAAGACCTTCCCATCATACCAGGCAACATTCTGGTAAACCTCCTCTGCACCCTTTCCAATGCCTCCACATCTTTCTTATAATGTGGGGACCAAAACTGTACACAATACTCCAAGTGTGGCCACACCAGAGTTTTGTACAGTTGCAACATGATCTCATGGCTCTGAAATTCAATCCCTCTACCAATAAAACCTAACACGTTGTACGCCTTCTTAACAACCTTATCAACCTGGGTGCCAACTTTCAGGGATCTATGCACATGTACACTGAGATCTCTCTGCTTGTCGACACTACTAAAAGTCCTTCCATTAGCCCTGTATTCTATATTCCTGTTACTCTTACCAAAGTGAATCACCTCACACTTTTCCACATTAAACTCCATTTGCCACCTCTCGGCCCAGCTCTGCCACTTATCTATGTCCCTCTGCAAACTGTAACATCCATCCTCACAGTCTACCACTCCTCCGACTTTGGTGTCATCAGCAAATTTACTAACCCATCCCTCTACACCCTCATCTAGGTCATTTATAAAAACAACAAACAACAGTGGCCCCAAAACAGATACTTGAGGTACACCACTAGTAACTAAACTCCAGGTTGAATATATCCCATCAACACCACCCTCTGTCTTCTATCAGCTAGCCAATTCCTAATCCAAACTGCTAAATCACCCTTAATCCATCTTCTGCAGTAGCCTACCATGGGGAATCTTATCAAACGCTTTGCTAAAATCCATATACACCACATCAACTGCCTTACCCTTATCTACCTCTTTGGTCACCTCCTCAAAAAACTCAGTAAGGTTTGTGAGGCATGACCTACCCTTCACAAAACCGTGCTGACTATCCCTAATCAATTTATTCCTCTCTAGATGATTATAAATCCTATCCCTTATTATTCTTTCCAAAACTTTGCCCACAACAGAAGTAAGACTCACCGGTCTATAATTCCCAGGATGGTCTCTGCTCCCCTTCTTGAACAATGGGACAATATTGGCTATCCTCCGGTCTTCCGGCACTACACCTGTAGCCGATAATGACATGAAGATCAAAGCCAAAGGCTCTGCAATCTCCTCTCTCGTCTCCCAGAGAATCCTAGGGTAAATCCCATCCGGCCCAGAGGACTTATTTATTTTCATACTCTCAAGAAAGCTCACACCTCCTCCTTATGTACCTCAATCCCATCTAGTCTACAACTCTGTATCTCAGTATTCTCCTCGACTACATTGACTTTTTCCTGCGTGAATACTGACAAAAAATATTCATTCAGTGCCTCTCCAACTCTTCAGGCTCCACGCATAACTTCCCACTGCTGCCTCTGACTGGCCCTAATCTTGCCCTAACCAACCTTTTATTCTTAACATACCTATAGAAAGCTTTAGGGTTCTCCTTTATCCATAGCCTTTTTCCTAGGATGGAGAAAGCTAGCACGAGGGGACACAGCTTTAAATTAAGGGGTGATAGTTGTAGGACGGATATCAGAGGTAGGTTCTTTACCCAAAAGGTGGTTCGGGAGTGGAATGCACTGCCTGCAGCAGTTGTAGATGCGCCAAGTTTGGTGGCGTTTAAGAGGTTAGTTGCTAAGTATATGGAAGAGAAGGGAATGGTTTAGTTTGGAGGGGCATTGCTTTTTATATTGGTCGGCGCAACATCGAAGGCCGAAGGGCCTGTTCTGTGCTGTAATGTTCTATGTTCTATCCACCAAAGTCTTCTCATGTCCTCTTCTAGCTCTTCTCCAGAGGACTGGAGGATAGCGAATGTGGTCCCATTGTTTAAGAAGGGGAAGAGAGACCTTCCTGGGAATTATAGGCCAGTGAGTCTTACTTCTGTTGTGGGCAAGGTATTGGAGAGAATTATTAGGGATGGATTTATAGTTATTTAGAGAGAAATGAATTGATTGGGGATAGTCAGCATGGTTTCGTGAAGGGTAGGTCATGCCTTACTAACCTCATTGAGTTTTTTGAGAAAGTGACCAGAGAGGTGGATGGGGGTAAGGCGGTTGATGTAGTATATATGGACTTTAGTAAGGCGTTTGATAAGGTGGCCCATGGAAGACTTCTACAGAAAATGCAGATGTGTGGAATAGAGGGTGATTTAGCTAATTGGATTAGGAATTGGCTGGCAGATAGAAGACAGAGGGTGGTGGTTGATGGGAGATATTCATCGTGGAGTTCGGTGACGAGTGGTGTGCCTCAGGGGTCTGTTTTGGGGCCCCTGCTGTTTGTAATTTTTATAAATGATCTGGATGAGGGTATTGAGGGATGGATCAGTAATTTGCAGATGATACTAAAGTTGGTGGAGTGGTAGATAGTGAAGAGGGTGTTTTAGTTTACAGAGTGACTTGGACAAGTTGCAGAGCTGGGCCGAGAGGTGGCAAATGGAGTTTAATGTGGAAAAGTGTGAGGTAATGCACTTTGGCAGGAACAATAAATGTGTAGAGTATAGGGCTAATGGTAGGGCTCTTAATAGTGTTGAGGAACAGAAGGATCTTGGTGTATGTGTCAATAGATCCCTGAAAGTAGGCAGTCAAGTGGATAAAGTTGTTAAGAAGGCATATGGAGTCTTAGCTTTATTGGTAGGGGGATTGAATTTAGGAGCCGCAGCATCATGTTGCAACTGTACAAAACTCTAGTGCGGCCGCACTTGGAGTATTGTGTGCAGTTCTGGTCGCCACATTATAAGAAAGATGTGGAGGCATTGGAGAGGGTACAGAGGAGGTTTACCAGGATGTTGCCTGGTATGGAGGGCAGGTCCTATGAAGAGAGGTTGAAGGATTTGAGGTTGTTTTCGTTAGAAAGGAGGCGGCTAAGAGGGGATCTTATTGAAGCATATAAGATGATTAGAGGTTTAGATAGGGTGGACAGTGATAGCCTTTTTCCTAGGATGGAGAAAGCTAGCACGAGGGGACACAGCTTTAAATTAAGGGGTATGAGTTATAGGACGGATATCAGAGGTAGGTTCTTTACTCAAAGAGTGATTAGGGAGTGGAATGCCCTGCCTGCAGCTGTTGTAGATGCGCCAAGTTTGGTGGCGTTTAGAGGTTAATTGATAAGTATATGGAAGAGAAGGGAATGGTTTAGTTTGGAGGGGCATTGCTTTTTATTTTGGTCGGCACAACATCGAAGGCCGAAGGGCCTGTTCTGTGCTGTATTGTTCTATGTTCTATGTTCTTAACTCTCTCTTTAGCTCCCTCCTGGTTAATTTATAACTCTCCAGTGCCTTAGACGAGCCTTCATGTCTCATCGTTATATAAGCCTCCTTTTTTCTCTTCACCAGAGCTTCAACTTCCTTAGTACACCATGGTTCCCTGGCTCTACCACTTCCTTCCTGCCTGACAGGTACATATTTATCAAGGACTGGCAGTAGCTGTTCATTGAATAAGTTCCACATTTCAGGTGTTCCCAGCCCCTGCAGTTTCCTACTCCACCCTGTGTATCCTAAATCTCACCTAATAGCCTCATAATTACCTTTCCCCCAGCTGTAACTCCTTCCCTTTGGTATATGTCTATCCCTTTCCATCACTAAGGTAAACGTAATTGAATTGTGGTCACTATCACCAAAGTGCTCACCTATCTCCAAGTCTAACACCTGGTCTGGTTCATTACCCAGAACCAAATCCAACGTAACCTCACCTCTTGTTGGCCTTTCTACATACTGAGTCATAAAACCCTCCTGCACACGTTGGATAAAAACTGACCCTCTAACGTGCTTGAGCTATAACTTTTCCAATCAATATTTGTAAATTTAAAGTCCCCCATAACAACTACCCTGTTACTTTCACTCCTATCCAGGATCATAGAACATAGAACATAGAACATTACAGCACAGAACAGACCCTTCGGCCTTCGATGTTGTGCCGACCAAAATAAAAAGCAATGCCCCTCCAAACTAAACCATTCCCTTCTCTTCCATATACTTATCAATTAACCTCTTAAACGCCACCAAACTTGGCACATCTACGACAGCTGCAGGCAGGGCATTCCACTCCCTAATCACTCTTTGAGTAAAGAACCTAACTCTGATATCCGTCCTATAACTCATACCCCTTAATTTAAAGCTGTGTCCCCTCGTGCTAGCTTTCTCCATCCTAGGAAAAAGGCTATCACTGTCCACCCTATCTAAACCTCTAATCCTCTTATATGCTTCAATAAGATCCCCTCTTAGCCGCCTCCTTTCTAACGAAAAAAACCTCAAATCCTTCAACCTCTCTTCATAGGACCTGCCCTCCATACCAGGCAACATCCTGGTAAACCTCCTCTGTACCCTCTCCAATGCCTCCACATCTTTCTTATAAATGTGGGGACCAGAACTGCACACAATACTCCAAGTGCGGCCGCACTAGAGTTTTGTACAGTTGCAACATGATGCTGCGGCTCCTAAATTCAATCCCCCTGCCAATAAAAGCTAAGACTCCATATGCCTTCTTAACAACTTTATCCCCTTGACTGCCTACTTTCAGGGATCTATTGACACATACACCAAGATCCTTCTGTTCCTCAACACTATTAAGAGCCCTGCCATTAGCCCTATACTCTACACGTTTATTGTTCCTGCCAAAGTGCATTACCTCACACTTTTCCACATTAAACTCCATTTGCCACCTCTCGGCCCAGCTCTGCAACTTGTCCACGTCACTCTGTAAACTATAACACCCCTCTTCACTATCTACCACTCCACCGACTTTAGTGTCATCTGCAACTTTACTGATCCATCCCTCAATACCCTCATCCAGATCATTTATAAAAATTACAAACAGCAGGGGCCCCAAAACAGACCCCTGAGGCACACCCCTCGTCACCGAACTCCACGCTGAATATCTCCCATCAACCACCACCCTCTGTCTTCTATCTGCCAGCCAATTCCTAATCCCATTAGCTAAATCACCCTCTATTCCACACATCTTCATTTTCTGTAGAAGTCTACCATGGGCCACCTTATCAAACGCCTTACTAAAGTCCATATATACTACATCAACCGCCTTACCCCCATCCACCTCTCTGGTCACTGATCATCTTTGCAATCCTTGCCTCTACTTCTCTGGAACTTTTTGGAGGCCTATAAAAAACTCCCAACAGAGTGACCTCTCCTTTCCTGTTTCTAATCTCAGCCCAAACTACCTCAATAGACAAGATCACATCAAACGTCCTTTCTGCCACCGTAATACAGTCTTTGACTAACAATGCCACACCTTCCCCTCTTCTACCATCTACTCTGCTCCGACTGAAACATCTGAACCCCAGAACCTGCAACAACCATTCCTGTCTCTGCTCTATCCATGTCTGTGAAATGGCCACAACATCGAAGTCCCAGGCACCAATCCAGGCTGCACATTCATTCACCTTATTGTGTATGTTCCTCGCATTAAAGTATAAACATTACAAACCACCCTCCCGCCTGCCAATACACTGCTGTGACCTAGAAACCTTATCCATAATCTCCCTATTCTCATCCTCCTTGGAGGTGAGGAGAAATTTCTTCACCCAAAGAATTGTGAGCCAGTGGAATTCATCACCACAGGAAGTAGCTGAGGCCAAAACATTGAATGTATTCAAGAAGCAATTAGATTTGGTACTGGAGTGAAGCGGGTAAAAGGATATCAGAGGAAGGAAGGATCGGGATATTGAGCTGGATAATAAATGGTGGTGATGTAAAGATGCCGGCATTGGATTGGGGTGGTAAGAACTCAGTAAGAATTTAGCAACACCAATTTTTAATCCAACCGATTTATTTGATAGTAAAAAAGCGAGCTTTCGACACTGTGTCTTCCTCAGGCAAATGCAGTGTTCTGGTCTAATAAATGGTGGAGCAGCAATGAGAGACTCCTCCTCCTGCTAATTGTATAATTCTGTTTCTATCTGGACATTAAACATTAAAAGTTTAATGATAACCACTGGCTGAAGATTGTTGCGAATGCTTAAGCTTTACCTTTTACACTAGGGTATTTGTGGAACTTCCTCCCCCAGTGAGATGTTGAATTGCTGACCAATTTAATTTAATTGTGAAAGGACTTTAGAGCTTCGATCTGATCTGTTTGTTGTGGGATTGTTTAGCTGTTTATCACTTCCTGCTTATACTGTGTGGCATATCGATTGGGCCCACTGCCAGCTGGAGGTTCCCCTCCAAGTCTCTCACCTGTGTGCAGTGACTTGGAGGGAACTTATTGCCTTTGTTTTATTGAGTTTAAATTCTATTCTCTGTGGTGTTGCAATCCTCTGTGATCTCGGGAACACTATCATTGCGCCACACTTCCCCTAAAGCTGGAAATGGGGATCTTCACCAATGATTACACAATGTTCACGATTCCTGAGATGATGAAGAAATCCATGTTCAAATGCAACAAGACCGGAACAATATCCATTGAAGTTGGAACTCTCTCCCTAACAGCACTGTGGGTGTACGTACAGCTCAGAGACTGCAGCAATTCAAAACGGCAGCTCACTGCGACTATCTTCACAACTGTGACTTTCTAAATTTCCCCATCCTACCCAAGACAATGTCTGCCAGCGTCCAGGTGATATCATCCCACCTAGCGCAGGTACCAGGGGCAGACATTCTTCCCTCCCCTCGGATGAGGCAGAAGCAGATTGTGAGCAAGGAAATCAAACATTGCAGATTCTGTCCTGAGTTTTGACCCTGAACAAATCCAGCAAGCACAGCATTAGTCTGTCTGTGTTCAAGTGTCAGCAGCGAACGTGTTGGATGTCACAATACTGCAGAAACTTGTGATTAGTTCCAACAAGAGCCTCAAAAAAAAAACACAACCACAAAAGAGACTTTCAGTCAGATTACAGCTTCAGAAGTGTACCTGCTGAGGAGACATTAATACCACCACAACCACAACATCATGCAATATTGATTCAGGTCACTCTGTGCCTGATATCAAATCACACTCCCCTCTCAGCAAGGAGGTCAACCCATCCATCCCACAAGCTGCTGACACACAAATACTCAACATCAGCTCAGCAGAAAAACCTTCCAAACCCAACTCCTCACAGCAAATGGGAAATACCCTCACCTGTTCTCCATCGTCTGACAGTGTTGTACTGAATTTTATCCAATTGTCATTCTTTAGCCAGAATCAGTTCTCCCAAAATCCAGGGTCAAATCTATCGAATCCTGGACTTCCAGAAATTTCAAAGAAGATCATTCAGCCCATCGTGCAATGCAAGACAAGAATGTCTAACTTCGTTTTCCAGCTCTCACTCGATAGGTCCTGAATGTCCAAGCTTTTTAAGTATGATCAGAGTTTATATCGCTCCCATTCCTTCGGGCTGTGAATTTCAGATCCTCACCACTCTCCTGGCTAAAGAACTTCTACACAATTCTTCTCGAATCTTTTCACCAAATGCTGCTAACCTGCTGGCTGGTCACTGACCTTTCAAAAGGAAATGGTTTCTTCCCATCCACTCTCTGTAAATCTCTCACCATTTTATACACCTCAGTTCACTTTTGGGGAGATCTGGTGTGCAGTGCGTGCATTTCTGCCTCTGAGCCAGAAGCTCCAGGTTCGAGTTTCAACCCCAGGAATTGATGGTCAAGGAAGGTGCGTTCGTAATGTGGTTAAATTTCAACCAGCAAATCCTTCCAAACATGTCTATAGCTGGTGGTAAGAGCGAGAGAGATCTGTGGTGCCATCCTTGATGCAGAGTGGCACTGTCTGCTTGTAGGCCCTCAAGCTGGAAGCCCCAACATCAGGTTAGTAACATGATCCAGGAAGAAACCAGAGGGTGGTTCGGGAGTGGAATGCCCTGCCTGCAGCGGTTGTAGATGCGCCAAGTTTGGTGGCGTTTAAGAGGTTAGTTGATAAGTATATGGAAGAACATAGAACATAGAACATTACAGCACAGAACAGGCCCTTCGGCCTTCGATGTTGTGCCGACCAAAATAAAAAGCAATGCCCCTCCAAACTAAACCATTCCCTTCTCCTCCATATACTTATCAATTAACCTCTTAAACGCCACCCAACTTGGCGCATCTACAACAGCTGCAGGCAGGGCATTCCACTCCCTAATCACTCTTTGAGTAAAGTACCTACCTCTGATATCCGTCCTATAACTCATACCCCTTAATTTAAAGCTGTGTCCCCTCGTGCTAGCTTTCTCCATCCTAGGAAAAAGTCTATCACTGTCCACCCTATCTAAACCTCTAATCATCTTATATGCTTCAATAAGATCCCCTCTTAGCCGCCTCCTTTCTAACGAAAACAACCTCAAATCCTTCAACCTCTCCTCGTAGGACCTGCCCTCCATACCAGGCAACATCCTGGTAAACCTCCTCTGTACCCTCTCCAATGCCTCCACATCTTTCTTATAATGTGGCGACCAGAACTGCACACAATACTCCAAGTGCGGCCGCACTAGAGTTTTGTACAGTTGCACCATGATGCTGCGGCTCCTAAATTCAATCCCCCTACCAATAAAAGCTAAGACTCCATATGCCTTCTTAACAACTTTATCCACTTGACTGCCTACTTTTAGGGATCTATTGACACATACACCAAGATCCTTCTGTTCCTCAACACTATTAAGAGCCCTACCATTAGCCCTATACTCTACACATTTATTGTTCCTGCCAAAGTGCATTACCTCACACTTTTCCACATTAACTCCATTTGCCACCTCTCGGCCCAGCTCTGCAACTTGTCCAAGTCACTCTGTAAACTATAACACCCCTCTTCACTATCTACCACTCCACCGACTTGGAAGAGAAGGGAATGGTTTAGTTTGGAGGGGCATTGCTTTTTATATTGGTCGGTGCAACATCGAAGGCTGAAGGGCCTGTTCTGTGCTGTAATGTTCTATGTTCTATGAAACCTCAAAGAACAGGAACAGGCCCTTTGGCCCTCCAAGCCTGCACCACTCTGGCGCCTAACTATGGGAACAGATGAAAGTCTGCCCTGTGTGTTATTAGCTGTGGAGGAGAAATATCAAACACTGCATCGCTCCTTTGTTCCAAAGGAAACAATCCCAGCCAATCTAATCTGTCCTCAAAGCTAAACTTCTCCATGCCTGCCAAACCTCCATCAATCCTCCCTGTATCCTCACTGGTACAATACATTACTCTTGGAGTGACCAGGATTATCCTCTGTATTCTAATAGTGATCTCAGTCGTGCTTTGTAAAGTTTTATCAGAACCTTCCTGTCCTTATATTCTACAGCTTGTTATCTCGTAAGCCTTGTTAATCTCTGAACCATTAGAATGGTCACAAGTGCGAGGCAAGCCAGCGACATCCACATACTGTGATAGAAATTTATAAAACATCTTGTCTACCTGTCCTGCTATCTCCAGGGTTCATTCCAAGGGCCTCTGTATTTCTCCATATCATATCTATTTACAGTGTGTTCCGTCTCAATAGCCCTCCCCTAATGAACCACTTCATATTTCTCCAGACCAAATTCCATTTGCCCCCTGACGTTGCCATCTTCCTCATTCCAGCTGCATTATTACTTTATATAATCTTCTGTTTAATCATAGTCCTTACATTCAAAACTGGGCCCAGTGAAACTCCACCATTGAAACACCTGTTGATCATTTCTTATGGCCTCTGTGTGCACCATCCAAATCCTTCAAGCCTTCCCGAATATTTTTTCTAGATTGGTTATGGGTTAGGTATTCCCGTGAATGTTGGATTTGTGCAGGAATGCTTTGTGCAGACGATATTATTGGGAAGTATAAAATCCTGAATGACTGGTGGAGTGTGTGGTGATCCTCTTTATCTGAGCAGATCCTGTATATATGGAGGGCTGAAAGATGCCCTCGTGAGAACAGGATATGGCGCTCCACTCATCGAACGACAGTTCCAATGTGCCACACTGATCTCCTCAGAAGACAAACACGGGACACAGTGGACAAAATACCTTTCTTTGTCCAGTATTTCCCTGGAGTGGAGAAGCTACGAGATCTTCTCTGGAGTCTTCAACACATCATTGATGAAGATGAATATCTCACCAGGGCCATCCCCACACCCCCACTTCTTACCTTCAAACAATCACACAACCTCAAACAGATCATTGTTCGCAGCAAACTACCCAACCTTCAGGAGAACAGTGACAACACAACCCTGTCACAGCAACCTCTGCAAGACATGCCAGATCATTGACATGGATGCCATCATCACACATGAAAACACCAGTCACCAGATACACGGTACATACTCTTGCAACTCGGCCAACTTGTTTACCTAATACATAGAAAGAATATAGAACATAGAAAAGCTACAGCACAAACAGGCCCTTCAGCTCACAAGTTGTGCCAATCATATCCCTACCTACCAGGCCTATCTATAACCCTTAATCCTATTTAGTCCCACGTACTCATCCAGAAGTCTCTTAAAAGATCCTATTGAACTTGCCTCCACCATCACCGCTAGCAGCCGATTCCACTCACCACCACCCTCTGAGTGAAAAACTTACTCCTGACATCTCCTCTATACCTACTCCCCAGCACCTTAAACCTGTGTCCTCTCGTGACCATTTCAGCACTGGGTATAGAACATAGAACATAGAACAATACAGCACAGAACAGGCCCTTCGGCCTTCGATGTTGTGCCGACCAAAATAAAAAGCAATGCCCCTCCTAACTAAACCATTTCCTTCTCATCCATATACTTATCAACTAACCTCTTAAACGCCACCAAACTTGGCGCATCTACAACAGCTGCAGGCAGGGCATTCCACTCCCTAATCACTCTTGAGTAAAGAACCTACCTCTGATATCCGTCCTATAACTCATACCCCTTAATTTAAAGTTGTGTCCCCTCGTGCTAGCTTTCTCCATCCTAGGAAAAGGCTATCACTGTCCACCCTATCCAAACCTCTAATTATCTTATATGCTTCAATAAGATCCCCCCTTAGCCGCCTCCTTTCTAACGAAAAACCTCAAATCCTTCAACCTCTCTTCATAGGACCTGCCCTCCATACCAGGCAACATCCTAGTAAACCTCCTCTGTACCCTCTCCAATGCCTCCACATCTTTCTTATAATGTGGCGACCAGAACTGCACACAATACTCCAAGTGCGGCCGCACTAGAGTTTTGTACAGCTGCAACATGATGCTGCGGCTCCTAAATTCAATCCCCCTACCAATAAAAGCTAAGACTCCATAAGCCTTCTTAACAACTTTATCCACTTGACTGCCTACTTTCAGGGATCTATTGACACATACACCAAGATCCTTCTGTCCTCAACACTATTAAGAGCCCTACCATTAGCCCTATACTCTACACATTTATTGTTCCTGCCAAAGTGCATTACCTCACACTTTTTCCACATTAAACTCCATTTGCCACCTCTCGGCCCAGCTCTGCAACTTGTCCAAGTCACTCTGTAAACTAAAACACCCCTCTTCACTATCTAACACACCACCAACTTTAGTATCATCTGCAAATTTACTGATCCATCCCTCAATACCCTCATCCAGATCATTTATAAAAATTACAAACAGCAGGGGCCCCAAAACAGACCCCTGAGGCACACCACTCGTCACCGAACTCCACGATGAATATCTCCCATCAACCACCACCCTCTGTCTTCTATCTGCCAGCCAATTTCTAATCCAATTAGCTAAATCACCCTCTATTCCACACATCTGCATTTTCTGTAGAAGTCTTCCATGGGCCACCTTATCAAAAGCCTTACTAAAGTCCATATATACTACATCAACCGCCTTACCCCCATCCACCTCTCTGGTCACTTTCTCAAAAAACTCAATGAGGTTAGTAAGGCATGACCTACCCTTCACAAAACCATGCTGACTATCCCCAATCAATTCATTTCTCTCTAAATAACTATAAATCCTATCCCTAATAATTCTCTCGTATTCTCTCATTTCTTCATCGTATGTTACGATGAAGAAATGAGTAATGATTTGGAGGGTTGTCTGTGTAATGAACATTGCACAGAACAAAGAGCAAAGAAAATTAGGAACAGCCCCTCCAAGCCTGCACTGACCGTGCTGCAGGACTGCAGCGTGACAAACTGTACTCAAACTATCTCAGAGGCTGAAGTTGGAAATGAGTTTAGCTTTGGAGGAGAGGCTTCACAGATAAATAATTTCTCATCCATCCTGTAGCTTATCACCATCCTGTGGTTGTGG
The DNA here is from genome assembly GCA_024679065.1 of Sphyrna mokarran. Classification (NCBI taxonomy): domain Eukaryota; kingdom Metazoa; phylum Chordata; class Chondrichthyes; order Carcharhiniformes; family Carcharhinidae; genus Sphyrna; species Sphyrna mokarran. The sequence continues at coordinate 2,692,129 of JAGIQG010000006.1, forward strand.
GGATAGAGTTGTGCTTATTGAAGATTAGGTGGAGTATTGTAGTGGGGAAGATTGAGCAGAATGTGAATGCAATGGCACAGATTTGTTTAACCCCAGTCTTCACTCAGATAAAGACGGAATTCTCTGCTCTTGCACACCCACTGCGGCTGCCAACAAGAACAGAGAATTGGGCACTCAGCTGTATCTCCAATCACAGCAGTGGGACTGGAAAATTCCAGCTGCAGGCAAGGTCAGAGAATTCCAGCCAGCAATCTCCTTCCAGAGATCCTGATTCCCATGACATTACAAAATATGCGAAGGATGGTGACAGAATTCTATGGGCAGCCAGATTTGTGAAGGACTCTCTGTAAACCTTCAGGATTCTTGTAATCAAAGGTTTTCAGCCAGTGGAAAAAAATTACTTGAAGTGGTCTAGAATCACAGAATCTACGGCACAGAGACTGGCCCTTCAGCCCAAACTAGTCCATGCTGATCAAAATGCCCATCTAACCTAACCCCATTTACCTGCATTTGGTCTGTATATCTCTAAATCTTTTCGAACCATGTATCTGTCCAAATGCCACTCGACACAGAATACAGTAAATGTGAGATCATCCATTTTGACAAGAATAACAGCAAAATGGACTATTATTTAAATGGTAAAAAATTGCAGCATGCTGCTGTGCAGAGGGACCTGGGTGTCCTTGTGCAGGAATCTCAAGGAGTTGGTTTACAAGTACAGCAGGTAATTAAGAAGGCAAATGGAATTTTGTCCTTCATTGCTAGAGGGATGGAGTTTAAAAACAGTGAGGTTATGTTACATAGAACATAGAACATAGAACATTACAGCACAGAACAGGCCCTTCGGCCTTCGATGTTGCGCTGACCAATATAAAAAGCAATGCCCCGCCAAACTAAACCATTCCCTTCTCTTCCATATACTTATCAACTAACCTCTTAAATGCCACCAAACGTGGCGCATCTACAACTGCTGCAGGCAGGGCATTCCACTCCCGAACCACCCTTTGGGTAAAGAACCTACCTCTGATATCCGTCCTATAACTCTCACCCCTTAATTTAAAGCTGTGTCCCCTCGTGCTAGCTTTCTCCATCCTAGGAAAAAGGGCTATCACTGTCCACCCTATCTAAACCTCTAATCATCTTATATGTTTCGATTAGGTCCCCTCTTAGCCGCCTCCTTTCTAACGAATACAACCTCAAATCCCTCAGCCTCTCCTCATAAGACCTGCCCTCCATACCCAGGCAACATCCTGGTAAACCTCCTCTGTACCCTCTCCAAAGCCTCCACATCTTTCTTATAATGCGGGGACCAGAACTGCACACAATACTCCAAGTGCGGCCGCACTAGAGTTTTGTACAGTTGCAACATGCCGTTGCGGCTCCGAAATTCAATCCCTCTACCAATAAAAGCCAAGACTCCATATGCCTTCTTAACAACCTTCTCGACCTGACTGCCTACTGTCAGGGATCTATGCACATACACACCAAGATCCCTCTGTTCATCTAGACTACTAAGAATCCTACCATTTGCCCTATACTCTACACATTTATTATTTCTGTCATAGTGCATTACCTCACACTTTTCCACATTAAACTCCATTTGCCACCTCTCGGCCCCGCTCTGCAACTTGTCCAAGTCCCTCTGCAAACTATAACACCCCTCTTCACTATCTACCACTCCACCGACTTTAGTGTCATCTGCAAAATTACTAATCCATCCTTCAATACCCTCATCCAGATCATTTATAAAAATTACAAACAGCAGGGGCCCCAAAACAGACCCCTGAGGTACACCACTCGTCACCGAACTCCAAGATGAATATCTCCCATCAACCACCACCCTATACAGCTGTATAAGGTGCTGGTGAGACCACACCTGGAGTTACTGTGTACAGTTTTGATCTCCTTACTTGAGAAAGGATATACTGGCACTGGAGGGAGTGCAGAGAACATAGAACATACAAAACTACAGCACAAACAGGCCCTTTGGCCCACAAGTTGCGCCAATCATACTATACCTACAAGGCCAGAGAACTATCTGTAACTCCCAATCTCATTAAATCCCATGTACTCATCCAGAAGTCTCTTAAAAGACCCCAGCGAGTTTGCCTCCACCACTACCAATGGCAGCCGATTCCATTCACTCACCATCATCTGAGTGAAAAACTTACCTCTAACATCCCCTCTGTACTTGCCGCCCAGCACCTTCAACCTGTGTCCTCTTGTAGCGACCATTTCAACCCTGGGAAATAGCCTCTGAGAATCCACCCTATCTATTCCTCTCAACATCTTATAAACCTCTATCAGGTCACCTCTCAACCTACGTCTCTCCAGGGAGAAGAGACCCAGCTCCCTCGACCTATCAAGATTGATCAGAAGATTCACTCAGTTGATTCCAGAGTTGAGGGGGTTGGCTTATGAGGAGAGACTGAGTAGACTGAGGCTATACTCATTGGAATTCAGAAGAATGAGGGGAAATCTTATAGAAACATATAAGATTATGAAGGGAATCGATAAGAAAGAAACAGGGAAGTTGTTTCCACTGGTGGGTGAAACTAGAACTAGGGGGAAAAGCCTCAAAATAAGGGGGAGCAGATTTAGGACTGAGTTGAGGAGGAATTTCTTCACACAAAGGGTTGTGAATCTGTGGAATTCCCTGTCCAGTGAAGCAGTTGAGGCTCCCTCATTGAATGTTTTTAAGGTAAGGATAGATAAATTTTTGAACAGTGAAGGAATTAAGGATTATGGTGAGTGGGTGGGTTAGTGGAGCTGAGTTCACAAAAAGATCATCCATGATCTTATTGAATGGGGGAGCAGGATCGAGGGGTGAGATGGTCAACTCCTGCTCCTAGTTCTTATGTTCTTATATTCTTTGTATCCTTGACACCCACATTTCTCAGTTTATTCTCAGTATCACATACATATCTCTGTTGTTTGCCGTGTGAGAATCCTGCTGAGAGCAGCAGGACACAGTGATGTTGGGACTGTGGGGGAGGAAGGACAGTATCCAGCAGTAACTGCTTCAAGCACTGAGTTTTCTCTTGTTTAGCGTTCCAGATTCAAGCCAGAGTGACAGACAGACAAAGCAACATCACAGCAGCCCCGTGACGGAGGGCAAGGAGGATCAGAAGGTTGAAAATGGAGCCCGAGAGACGTGAGTATACCCAGCAGCTGCAGAACATCATCTGGACACCCTCATTCAGAACTGATTAACAGCAGCCCATGTCTCAGGGTGATACAGGAACAGAGGGACACAGAGACAGAGAGAGACACAGACAGAGACACAGAGCAGAGAGAGACACAGGGACAGAGGGACACAGCGACAGAGAGGGACACAGCGACAGAGAGGGACACAGCGACAGAGAGACAGAGAGAGACACAGGGACAGAGGGACATAGGGACAGAGAGACAAAGAGAGACACAGGGACAGAGAGACACAGGGACAGAGAAGGACACAGGGACAGAGAAGGACACAGAGGTAGAGGGACACAGGGACGGAGGGACAGAGAGAGACAGAGGGATAGAGGGACGCAGGGACAGAGAGACATAGAACATAACAGCACAGAACAGGCCCTTCGGCCTTCGATGTTGCGCCAACCAATAAGAAAAAGCAATGCCCTCTAACCTAAACCATTCCCTTTTCATCCATAAACTTATCTACTAACCTCTTAAACACCACCAAACTTGGCGCATCTACAACTACAGCAGGCAGGGCATTCCACTCCCTAACCACCCTCTGGGTAAAGAACCTACTTCTGACATCTGTCCTAAAACCACCACCCCTTAATTTAAAGTTATGTCCCCTCGTGCTAGCTTTCTCCATCCTAGGAAAAAGGCTATCACTGTCCACCCTATCTAAACCTCTAATCATCTTATATGTTTCAATAAGGTCTCCTCTTAGCCGCCTTCTTTCCAACAAAAACAACCTCAATCCCTCAGCCTCTCCTCATAAGACCTGCCCTCCATATCAGGCAACATCCTGGTAAACCTCCTCTGTACCCTCTCCAATGCCTCCACATCTTTCTTATAATGCGGGGACCAGAACTGTACACAATACTCCAAGTGTGGCCGCACTAGAGTTTGTACAGTTGCAACATGACGTTGCGGCTCCGAAATTCAATCCCCCTACCATAAAAGCCAAGACTCCGTATGCCTTCTTAACAACCTTATCAACTTGATTGCCAACTTTCAGGGATCTATGCACATACACACCAAGATCCCTCTGTTCATCAACATTATGATGACTCAGGGACAGAGAGGGACACAGAGACAGAGAGGGACACAGAGACAGAGAGAGACACAGGGACAGAGAAGGACACAGGGACACAGAGACAGAGAAGGACACAGGGATAGAGGTACGTAGGGACAGAGGGACACAGGGACAGAGAGAGATGCAGGGATATAGGGATAGAGGGACACAGAGACAGAGAGACACACAGGAATAGAGTGACAGAGGGACTCGGTGACATGGAGACAGAGCGAACAGGGACAGAGAGAGACACAAGGACAGAGGGAAGAGGGACTTGGTGACACAGGGACTGAGGGACACAGGGAAGAGAGACAGAGGGACACAGGGATGGAGAGAGACACAGGGACAGAGGGAATCAGTGACACAGGGACAGAGAGACACTCAGGGACAGAGGGACACTTGGACAGAAAGACACACAGACAGGGACACAGGGGCAGTGTGACACAGGGAGACAAGGGCTGAGAAACACAGAGTTACAGAGGCAGTGTGACACAGGGAGACAGGGGCTGAGAGACACAGAGACACAGGGACAGTGTGACACAGGGAGACAGGGGCTGAGAGACACAGAGACACAGAGGCAGTGTGACACAGGGAGACAGGGGCTGAGAGACACAGAGACAGTGTGACACAGGGAGACAGGGGCTGAGAGACACAGAGACACTGGGACAGTCTGACACAGGGAGACAGGGGCTGAGAGACACAGAGACACTGGGACAGTGTGACACAGGGAGACAGGGGCTGAGAGACACAGAGACACTGGGACAGTGTGACACAGGAAGACGGAAAGCCACATAGAATATAGAACATAGAACACTACAGCACAAACAGGCCCTTCAGCCCACAAGTTGCTCCGATAATACCAATACCTACTAGACCATAGAACTATCTGTAACTCCCAATCCCATTAAATCCCATGTACTCATCCAGAAGTCTCTTAAAAGACCCCAGCGAGTTCGCCTCTACCACCACTGACGGCAACCGATTCCATTCACTCACCACCCTCTGAGTGTAAAACTTACCTCTAACATCTCCTCTGTACTTGCCCCCCAGCACCTTAAACCTGTGTCCTCTTGTAGTGACCATTTCAGCTCGGGGAAGTAGCCTCTGAGAATCCACTCTATCTATTCCTCTCAACGTCTTATAAACCTCTATCAGGCCGCCTCTCAACCTTCGTCTCTCCAGGGAGAAGAGACCTAGCTCTCTCAACCTATCTTCATAAGGCCTGCTCCCAATCCAGACAACATCCTTAGAAAACTGCACCCTCTCAATAGCTTCCACATACTTCCTGTAGTGAGGCGACCAGAACTGCACACAATACTCCAAGTGGGGTCTGACAAGAGTCTTATAAAGTTGCAGCATTACCTCCCGACTCCTAAACTCAATCCCTCGATTAATGAAGGCCAGTATACCGTACGCCTTCTTGACCGCATCCTCCATGCAGAAAAAGACCCATCCACAACCACTCTCTGCCTTCTGCCGGCAAGCCAGTTCTGGATCCACGAGGCCAAAGCCCCTTGGATCCCATGGCCTCTCACCTTCTCCAGAAGCCTTGCATGGGGGACCTTATCAAACGCCTTACTAAAGTCCACGTACACTACGTCCACCGCCCTTCCTTCGTCAATGTGTTCAGTCACATTTTCAAAGAACTCATCGAGGCTCGTAAGGCATGACCTGCCCTTGACAAAATCATGCTGACTATTTCTAATCAGTCCAAACTTCTCCAAATGTTCATATATCTTATCCCTCAGAAGCCTCTCCATCAACTTACCAACCACTGAAGTCAAACTCACCGGTCGGTAATTTCCTGGACTATTCCTGTTCCGTTTTTTGAAAATAGGAACCACATCCGCAATCTCTGAAATCTCTCCCGTTTCCATTGACGATGCAAAGATCATCACCAGGGGCTCTGCAATCACTTCCCTCACTTCCCACAATAACCTGGGGTACATCCCATTCGGTCCCGGCGACTTGTCTATCTTGATAGAATTTAACAGGTCTAACACATCCTCTTTCCTAACATCCACATACTCAATCTTTTCCGTATGCCTCAAACCTGCAGTGCAATCTCCAGTTCACTTTCCGCCGTGAATACCGAGGCAAAGTACTCGTTAAGCACCTCTGCCATTTCTTCCGGATTCACACAGACTTTTCCCCCTTCACCTTTTATAGGCCCTATCCCTTCTCTTCTCATCCTTTTACTTTTCACATATTTGTAGAAGGCCTTGGGATTCTCCTTAATCTTCCCTGCCAAGGCCTTCTCATGACCCCTTCTGGCTCTCCTAATTTCGTTCTTAAGCTCCTTTCTGCAAGCCTTATACGCCCCTAGAGTATAATTTGGAATACTGTGTGCAATACTGGTCACCTGATTAGAGAAAAGATATTATTAAACTAAAAAGAGTGCAGATAAGATTTACTGGGATGCTACCAGGACTTGATGGTTTGAGTTAGAAAGAGAGGCTGAATAGACTGGGACTTTTTTCTCTAAACCGTACGAGGTTGAGGTGTGATCTTATAGAGGTCTATAAAATAATGAGGGGCACAGACAAGGTAAATAGTCAATATCTTTTCCCAAAGATAAAAGAGTCTAAAACTAGAGGGCATAGGTTTAAGGTAAGAGGGGAGAGATACAAAAGAAGGGCAATTTTTTCACACAGAGGGTGGTGAGTGTCTGGAACAAGTTGCCAGAGGTAGTAGTAGAGGTGGGTACAATTTCATTGTTTGAAAAGCATTTGGTTCGTTATATGGGTATGATGGGTAGAGAAGGTATGGGTGAAACACAGGTAATTAGGATTAGTTAGGGGTTTTAAAAAATGAGCGGCATGGACAAGCAGAAAGACCTGTTTTCATGCTGTAAACCTCTATGACTCTATCTCTGTTTTAAAGAATTGTCCCTTTAGCCTGAGGTTGTGCCCTCTGGTTTTAGTTTTTCCTACTAGTGGAAACATCCTTTCCACGTCCACTCTATCCAGGGCAACGCAGTATCCTGTAAGTTTCAATAAGATCCCCCCTCATCCTTTTAAACCCCAATGAGTACAGACCCAGAGTCCTCAACCATTCCATATATGACAAGCTCTTCATTCCAGAGATCATCCTTGTGAATCCCCTATAAACCCTTTCCAAGACCAGCACATCCTTCCTTAGATACAGGGCCCAAAACTGCTCACAATACTTCAAATGGGGTCTGACCCAGAGCCTGATACAGCCTCAGAAATACATCCCTCTCTTGTATTCTGGCTCTCTCGATATGAATGCTAACATTACATTTGCCTTCCTCACTGCCGACTGTGCGTTAAGCTTCAGAGAATCTTGAACAAGGACTCCCAAGTCCCTTGGTGTTTCTGATTTCCTAAGCATTTTCCCATTTAGAAAACAGTCTATGCCTCCATCCCTCCTTCCAAAGTGTATAACTTCACACTTTTCCACATTGTATTCCATCTGCCTCTTCTTTACCCACTCTCCGAACCTGTCTGTTTCCTTCTGCAGCCTCAATACTACCTGTCTCTACCTGTCATTTTTGGATGTTTTGTGCTGACTCAGGGAGATCCAGGACCCTGGCACCAAGGAAGCAAACTACCTTCCTGGAGCCCTCTCTTGGCTGCAGAAACACCTATCTGTGCCCCGAGTTATAGAATCCACCCCAGTATTGCTATTCTCCTCAGATTCTGCCGGATGCCTGAATCCTCCCAGCTCCTCCTCTGATTTGAGTTTTGGCCACGTTTGGTTTTATGGTGAGTTGAGGAACAGCTGAAGACAGTGACGTTAGGATATGGGGCTGGATAGGTTTTGTCTGATCATAACTGCACCAAGTTCTCTCCTATCTGCTATTTTAGTGCTTCAGGATCCAGCCAAACTATTAGACAGACACCACTGGAATCCGGCAGCCGTGGGACCGAGAGCAAAGAGGAGCAGAAAAAAGATCAAGACCAAGAAACAAAAGAATTCAAGTAAGTGCTGCCATTTACTCAAATATTGGTGTAGATTCCTTGTGTAGGAGCATTTGACTAACATCCAATGGCAGTGTTATATTGGGAGCAAGGATTCATCAATAGGCAGAGTGGGAACTCTCCTCACTCACACAGTAACAAGAACAGCTTCAATCTCTACAGCTCATTAAAGAAAAAACCTCCCAAACTGCTCCACACACAAACATCAGAAAATCAGCTCTGAAACAGAGGTGGGCAAGGTGCTGGAGCAGTGATATTGTCACTGGATCAGTAAGCCCAAAGTCACAAGACAGAGAAGCTTCACTAATTAGGGTAAAATACAACTTGTTTATCTACAGGTTAGAATCATACAGAAGCTGGCAACCTCACACTTGTAACCAGTGTCTGAGTACAGAATCCACACTTACCAGGCTCATCCTCACCCCACTCCCCGATTGGTTCCCTGTGTCATGTGGCCCATACTCTGCAGATTGACCCTTAAAGGGACCATCACCACAAAGCAGAAGTAGGCCATTCAGCCCATCAAGTCTGCTCTGCCATTCAAAGAGATCATAACTGAACTGTGTATCTTCAGCCTCACTTTCCCCCCTTATCCCCAAAGCCCTCGATTCCCTTACTGATTAAAAATCTCTCTATCTCAGCCTTAAACATACTGAACACTCCAGCCTCTTCAGCCTTCTCCAGGAAAGAATTCTACAGATTCACTCTCCAGAGAGAAGAAATTCCTCCTCATCTCTGTGTTCAGTAGATGACCCCCTGACTCTGAGATTGTGCCCTCTGGTCCCAGACTCTCTCACAAAGGGAAACAATCTCTTAGCATTGACCCTGTCAGGCCCCTGAGAATCCGATATGTCTCAATGAATCCGAGCGCACTGGTTTCCTGCCACAGTCCAAAGATGTGCAGGTTAGGTGAACTGGCCGTGCTAAATTCTTCCTCAGTATCCCAAGATTTGCAGGTTAGATGGACGGCTATGCTAATTTCTCCTTTAGTCTGGGTTAGCTGGATTAGCCATTGTAAATGCTTCAGGTTACAGAAGGGATGGGCCTGGCTGAGATGTTCTTTTGAAGAGTCGGTGCAGACCCGGTCAAATGGTTCAACATGACAAAATATAATTCTTAACAGCTGTCCATTTTTTTATAAGGAATGTCAGCTCTGCATATGAGAAGAGACTAAGCCAGTTAAGATTATATTCACTAGAGTTTTGAAGAGTGAGAGAGAATCTCATAGAAACGTCTAACAGGATTAGACAGTGTAGATTCAGACAGAATGTTCCCGATGGTGGGGGAGTCCAGAATCAGGGGTCAGAGTTTGAGGATAAGGAGTAAACCTTTTAGAACTGAAATGAGGAAAGATTTCTTCACTCAGAGTGTGGGGAATGTGTGGAATTCACTCCCACAGAAAGTAGTTGACACCAAAATGTTGTCTGATTACAGGAAGAAATTAGATATCGCTCTTGGGGTTAAAAGGGATTAAAGGATATGGTGGGAAGAGGGATCAGGTTATTGAATTCGATGATCGGCCATTATCAAATGACGGAGCAGGCTCGAAGGGCCGAATGGCCTCCTCCTGCTCCTAGATTCCGTGTTCCAATTTAACAGCACCCCATAGATATAATTCCCCTTGTCGGAACCAGTTAGCAGTAAGAACTGATCTGCCTACGTGGATGTGAGATTCTCAGCCTTGTAACACTTCCGGAAAAAGATCCAGACAGACACCTGCTTTCTAATTCTAATACTGCAACCTCCAAGGACAGCTCCAAACAGCAGAATAACAGAGAAGTAAAACTTATTTTCTACAGATTCCAGCCTCTAAATCCAGAGAGAGAAAGAGACACAAAGAAAGTGACCTCTCTCTAAAGATCCCAAACAGCAGAAAAAGTTTCTTGTGTAAGCCCAGCTCCACCAGTCACCTGATTTTTTTTTCTGACAATCAACTCAAAGAAGTTCCACTCTGAAATACCTAGGAGAACACTAAAAATAGCAGAGTAGCATTAGTCCAGATTAAAATAAATATTGGAGCAACTGAGATCAATGATGCTGCTGCAGTAACAACAGGGGTGCAGGCTACAGTCAAAACAGCACCAAACAAACTACTAAAACAGATTCTGCACAAAAAACATGACACAAATACATGTCTTAAAGGCACAGTATCATCACATACTCCATTTAAAATGAAATGAAGATAAGCCTTCCATTGCTGCTGAACTTGCTAGTATTTTGTGATTAATACATGAGAACCCCCAAATCTCTCTATGCTGCAGCTTTCTGCAGTCTTTCTCCATTTAAGTAATATTCGCTCCTTTATTCCTACCAAAATGCAGAGAGTCATTCAGTTCTACAGCATAGAAATCGGCACTTCAGCCTATCATGTATGCACTAGATATCTAACATCTATCTGTTTAGAACATAGAACATTACAGCACAATACAGGCCCTTCGGCCCTCGATGTTGCACTGACCAGCGGAACCAATCTAATGACCCTCTAACCTAAACTATTTCAATATAATCCATATGCCTGTCCACTGACCATTTGAATACCCTTAAACTTGGCGAGTCCACAACTGCTGCAGGCAGGGCATTCCACGCCCTTACTACCCTCTGAGTAAAGACACCCTTACTACCCTCTGAGTAAAGACACCCTTACTACCTTCTGAGTAAAGAATCCACCTCTAGCATCTGTCCTATAACTATCACCCTTAATTTAAAGCTATGTCTCCTCATGTTAGCTATCACCATCTGAGGAAAAAGGCTCTCACTATCCACCCTATCTAACCCTCTGATCATCTTATATGTCTCAATTAAGTTACCTCTTAACCTTCTCTCTAACGAAAACAATCTCAAGTCCCTCAGCCATTCCTCGTAAGACCTGCCCTCCATACCAGGCAACATCCTGGTAAACTTCCTCTGTACCCTTTCCAATGCCTCCACATCTTTCTTATGATGTGGCGACCAGAACTGTCCACAATACTCCAAGTGCGGCCGCACCAGAGTTTTGTACAGTTGCAACATGACGTCACGGCTCCGAAATTCAATCCATCTACCAATAAAAGCTAACACACAATACGCCTTCTTAACAACCTTATCAACCTGGGTGCCAACTTTCAGGGATCTATGCACGTGTACACTGAGATTTCTCTGCTCGTCGACAGTACTAAGGGTCTTTCCGTTAGCCCTATATTCTGTATTCCTGTTATTGTTACCAAAGTAAATCACCAAACATTTTTCTGAATTAAACTCTATTTGCCACCTCTCAGCCCAGCTCTGCAACTTATCTATGTCCCTCTGCAAACTGTAACATCCATCCTCACTGTCTACAACTCCTCCGACTTTGGTGTCGTCAGCAAATTTACTAACCCGTCTTTCTATACCCTCATCCAGGTCATTTATAAAAATGACAAACAACAGTGGCCCCAAAACAGATCCCTGAGGTACACCACTAGTAACTAAACTCCAGGTTGAATATTTCTCATCAACCACCACCCTCTGTCTTCTATCAGCTAGCCAATTCCTGATCCAAATTGCTAAATCTCCCTCAATCCCATGCATCTGCACTTTCTGCAGTAGCCTACCATGGGGAACCTTATCAAATGCTTTGTTAAAATCCATATACACTACATCAACTGCCTTACCCTTATCTACCTCTTTGGTCACCTTTTTAAAAAACTCGATGAGGTTTATGAGGACAACCTTCCCTTCACAAAAACCATGTTGAAATTATTTCTGTCTAGATGATTATAAATCCTATCCCTTATAATTCTTTCCAAAACTTTCCCCACTACAGATGTAAGGCTCACTGGTCTATAATACTCTATAATACTCTAGTGCGGCCGCACTTGGAGTATTGTGTGCAGTTCTGGTCCCCACATTATAAGAAAGATGTGGAGGCATTGGAGAGGGTACAGAGGAGGTTTACCAGGATGTTGCCTGGTATGGAGGGCAGGTCTTATGAAGAGAGGCTGAGGGATTTGAGGTTGTTTTCGTTAGAAAGGAGGCGGCTAAGAGGAGACCTAATCGAAACATATAAGATGATTAGAGGTTTAGATAGGGTGGACAGTGATAGCCTTTTTCCTAGGATGGAGAAAGCTAGCACGAGGGGACACAGCTTTAAATTAAGGGGTGATAGTTATAGGACGGATATCAGAGGTAGGTTCTTTACCCAGAGGGTGGTTAGGGAGTGGAATGTCCTGCCTGCGGCAGTTGTAGATGCGCCAAGTTTGGTGGCGTTTAAGAGTTAGTTGATAAGTTTATGGAAGAGAAGGGAATGGTTTAGTTTGGAGGGTCATTGCTTTTTTTTCATAATTGGTCGGCGCAACATCGAAGGCCGAAGGGCCTGTTCTGTGCTATAATGTTCTATAATTCCCAGGATGGTCTCTATTCCCCTTCTTAAACAAGGGGACAACATTTGCCATCCTCCAGTCTTCCGGCACTACACCTGTAACCAATGACAACATGAAGATCAAAGCCAAAGGCTCTGCAATCTCCTCTCTAGCCTCCCAGAGAATCCTAGGGTAAATCCCATCCGGTCCAGGGGATTTATCTATTTTTATACTCTCAAGAATTGCTAACACCTTATGTACCTCTATCCCGTCTAGTCTAAAAGCCTGTCTCTCAGTATTCTCCTCGACTGCACTGACTTTTTTCTGCATGAATACTGATGAAAAATACTCATTCAGTGCCTCTCCATCTCATCAGGCTCCACGCACAGCTTCCCACTGCTATCTCTGACTGGCCCTAATCTTGCCCTAACCAATCTATTATTATTAACATATCTATAAAAAGCTTTAGCGTTCTCCTTAATCCTATCCGCCAAAGTCTTCTCATGTCCTCTTCAAGCTCTTCTTAACTCTCTTTTTAGGTCTTCTTAGCTAATTTATAACTCTCCAGTGCCCTAACTGAGCCTTCATGTCTCACCTTTACATAAGCCTCCTTCTTCCTCTTCATCAGAGATTCAGCTTCCTTAGTAGATCACGGTTCCCTTTCTCTACCACTTCCTTCCTGCCTGACAGGTACATATTTATCAAGGACTCGCAGTAGCTGTTCATTGAATAAGTTCCACATTTCAGGTGTTCCCAGCCCCTGCAGTTTCCTGCTCCACCCTATGTATCCTAAATCTCACCTAATAGCCTCATAATTACCTTTCCCCCAGCTGTAACTTCTTCCCTTCGGTATATGTCTATCCCTTTCCATCACTAAGGTAAACGTAATCGAATTGTGGTCACTATCACCAAAGTGCTCACCTATCTCCAAGTCTAACACCTGGTCTGTTTCATTGCCCAAAACCAAATCCAATGTAGCCTCTCTTCTTGTTGGCCTATCCACATACTGAATCATAAAACCCTCCTGCACACATTGTACAAAAACTGACCCCTCTAATGTGCTTGAACTATAGCTTTTCCAATCGATATTTGAAAGTTGAAGTCCCCCATAACAACTACCCTGTTACTTTCGCTGCTGTCGAGGATCATCTTTGCAATCCTTTCCTCCACATCCCCGGAACATTTTGGAGGCCTGTAAAAAACTCCCAGCAGGATGACCTCTCCTCTCCTATTTCTAATCTCAGCCCAAATTACCTCAATGGACAAGTCCACATCAAACGTCTTCTCTGCCACCGTAATACAGTGTTTGACTAACAATGCCACACCTCCCCCTCTTCTACCACCTACTCTGCTCTGACTGAAACATCTGAACCCCGGAACCTGCAACAACCATTCCTGTCTCTGCTCTATCCATTCTCTGAAATGGCCACAACATCGAAGTCCCAGGTACCAATCCAGGCTGCAAATTCATCCACCTTATTGCGTATGCTCCTCGCATTAAAGTATAAACATTTCAAACCACCCTCCCGCCTGCCAATACACTGCTGTGACCTAGAAACCTTATCCATAATCTCCCTATTCTCATCCTCTTGTACATTGGAGCTTTAATTCAGGTTCCCATCCAACCTCTGAATCAGTTTAAACCCTCCCGAAGAGCATTGACAGATTTTCCCCCCAAGATATTAGTACCCCCCTGGTTCAGGTGTCGACCATCCCTTTTGTAGAGGTCCCATATACCCCAGAATGAACCCCAATTGTCCAAGTATCTGAAACCCTCCCTCCTGCATCATCCCTTTATCCGCAAGTTCAAATGTTCTGTCTCTCTATTCTTCTCCTTGCTATCCCATGGCACAAGTAACAACCCAGAGATAACCACTCTTTTAGCCCTAAGCTTCCACCCCAACTCCCTGAATTTTTGTTTTATATCCCCGTCCCTTATCCTACCCATGTCATGGGTACCTACATGAACCACAACTTAGGGCTGGTTCCCCTCCCCCTTAAGGATCTCGAACACTCGATCAGAGACATCACGGACTCTGGCACCTGGGAGGCAAAATACCAACCGTGAGTCTTGCTTATTTCCACAGACTCTCCTATCTGTCCCCATAACTATAGAATCCCCAATCACTAATCCTGTTCTTTTCTTCCCCTTTCCCATCTGAGCATCAGGGACAGGTTCTACTCCCGAGACCTGTACCCCATGGCTTACCCCCGTTGAACCTTCTTCCCCAAAAGCATCCAAAACAGAGTACTTGTTTTGCAGAGGAACAGCCACGGGAATCTCTGCTCTGACTGCTTCTTACCCCTTCTAACAGTCACCCACGTATCACTTTCAGGAGTAACTACCTCCCTGTAGATCCCCCTTTCTCAATAGCTGCCTCTGCTTCCTGAATGATTCTTAGTCCCTCCAGTTCCAGCTCCAGGTCCCTAACGCGGTCCTCAAGGAGCTGGAATTGGATGCAATTCGTGCAGGTGTATCCAGCCGGGACACTACTGGTGTCCCTCACCTCAAACATCCCATAGGAGGAACATCGCACTGCCCACACTGCTATCCCTATTATATTCCGTACCAAGAAACAAAAAGAGAGAAAAGAAGAAAACAAAACTTACCGGCTCTCACTCTGAGTCCTTTCTTTCAGTTAGAGGAGGAGAGAGAGGTGGGATACTCTACACATTTAGAGTATCGGGATTCCTCACCGTTCCAATTTATTGCAGGAAAAATTAACACTTTCCCAGGCCTCCCTGTGACCTCCTTTTGGTTTCTGGTTTTAACTTTACAAAACAGAACTCCACTAAAAAAATTTAGTTGAAAAATCAATGGAGCTTACCCTCAGCAGTCCTCTCATGAATCACCCCCTCTCTGCGGTGCTCCGATAGAACAATGAGCATTTCTCAGCATTTAGTCTGTAACTTTGCTGCTACAGCGTTTCGAGTTAAACATAGACAGGGATTACGGTGGGAACATTGGGGAGGCGGTGTGGGCTCGTTGGGCCGAATGATCTGTTTCCCGTGCTGTTTTGTTCTTTGTTCTTTGAGTGTTCATCTAAATGCTTCTTTAATGTTATCATATATATCGTATAATCCCATAGTAGAGAAGTAGACCATTCAGCCCATCAAGTTGCACTGATTACAATCCCACCCAGGCTCTATTCCCACAACCCATGCATTTACCCTAGCTATTCCCCTGTCACTATGAGGCAATTTAGCATGACCAATCAACCGCACATCTTTGGACTGTGGGAGGAAACCGGAGCCCCTGGAGGAAACCCATCCAGACACGGGGAGAATGTGCAAACTCCACACAAGCGGTGACCCAAGCCGGGGATTGAACCCGGGTCCCTGGCACTGTAAGACAGCAGTGCTAACCACTGTGTCACTGTGCCCGGGTCCCTGGCACTGTAAGACAGCAATGCTAACCACTGTGTCACTGTGCCCGGGTCCCCGGCGCTGTGAGACAGTAGTGCTAATCACTGTGTCACTGTGCGCGGGTCCCTGGCGCTGTGAGACAGCGGTGCTAATCACTGTGTCACTCTGCCCGGGTCCCCGGCGCTATGAGACAGCAGTGCTAATCACTGTGTCACTGTGCCCGGGTCCCCGGCGCTGTGAGGCTGCAGTGCTAACCACTGTGTCACTGTGCCCGGGTCCCCGGCGCTGTGAGACAGTAGTGCTAATCACTGTGTCACCGTTCCTGGATCCCTGGTGCAGTGAGGCAGCAGTGCTAATCACTGTGTCACTGTGCCCGGGTCCCTGGCGCTGTGAGACAGCGGTGCTAATCACTGTGTCACTCTGCCCGGGTCCCTGGCGCTGTGAGACAGCAGTGCTAATCACTGTGTCACTGTGCCCGGGTCCCTGGTGCTGTGAGGCTGCAGTGCTAACCACTGTGCTACCCTGTTGTGAGGGTCCCTGCCTCTATCACTCTTTCAGCCAGTGAGTTCCAGATTCTTACCACACTCTGGGTCCCTGGGTCCTCTCTTTCTCTGGGAGGCAAGAGAGGAGATTGCAGAGCCTCTGGCTCTGATCTTCAGGTCCTCGTTGGTTACGGGTGTGGTTCCGGAGGACTGGAGGATGGCGAATGTGGTCCCATTGTTTAAGAAGGGGAATAGAGACCTTCCTGGGAATTATAGGCCAGTGAGTCTTACTTCTGTGGTGGGCAAGGTATTGGAGAGAATTATTAGGGATAGGATTTCTAGTTATTTAGAGAGAAATGAATTGATTGGGGATAGTCAGCATGGTTTCGTGAAGGGTAGGTCATGCCTTACTAACCTCATTGAGTTTTTTGAGGAAGTGACCAGAGAGGTGGATGGGGGTAAGGCGGTTGATGTAGTATATATGGACTTTAGTAAGGCTTTTGATAAGGTGGCCCATGGAAGACTTCTACAGAAAATGCATATGTGTGGAATAGAGGGTGATTTAGCTAATTGGATTAGGAATTGGCTGGCAGATAGAAGACAGAGGGTGGTGGTTGATGGGAGATATTCATCGTGGAGTTCGGTGACGAGTGGTGTGCCTCAGGGGTCTGTTTTGGGGCCCCTGCTGTTTGTAATTTTTATAAATGTTCTGGATGAGGGTATTGAGGGATGGATCAGTAAATTTGCAGATGATACTAAAGTTGGTGGTGTGGTAGATAGTGAAGAGGGGTGTTTTAGTTTACAGAGTGACTTGGACAAGTTGCAGAGCTGGGCCGAGAGGTGGCAAATGGAGTTTAATGTGGAAAAGTGTGAGGTAATGCACTTTGGCAGGAACAATAAATGTGTAGAGTATAGGGCTAATGGTAGGGCTCTTAATAGTGTTGAGGAACAGAAGGATCTTGGTGTATGTGTCAATAGATCCCTGAAAGTAGGCAGTCAAGTGGATAAAGTTGTTAAGAAGGCTTATGGAGTCTTAGCTTTTATTGGTAGGGGGATTGAATTTAGGAGCCGCAGCATCATGTTGCAGCTGTACAAAACTCTAGTGCGGCCGCACTTGGAGTATTGTGTGCAGTTCTGGTCCCCACATTATAAGAAAGATGTGGAGGCATTGGAGAGGGTACAGAGGAGGTTTACTAGGATGTTGCCTGGTATGGAGGGCAGGTCCTATGAAGAGAGGTTGAAGGATTTGAGGTTGTTTTCGTTAGAAAGGAGGCGGCTAAGAGGGGATCTTATTGAAACATATAAGATGATTAGAGGTTTAGATAGGGTGGACAGTGATAGCCTTTTTCCTAGGATGGAGAAAGCTAGCACGAGGGGACACAGCTTTAAATTAAGGGGTATGAGTTATAGGACGGATATCAGAGGTAGGTTCTTTACTCAAAGAGTGATTAGGGAGTGGAATGCCCTGCCTGCAGCTGTTGTAGATGCGCCAAGTTTGGTGGCGTTTAAGAGGTTAGTTGATAAGTATATGGATGAGAAGGGAATGGTTTAGTTAGGAGGGGCATTGCTTTTTATTTTGGTCGGCACAACATCGAAGGCCGAAGGGCCTGTTCTGTGCTGTATTGTTCTATGTTCTATGTTCTATGTTCTATGTTCTATGTTCTATGTTCTGGGTGAAAAAACCTTTTCTCAAATTCCTCCAAACTCCAGACACTCATCACCTTGTGTGTAAAAGAATTGTCCTTCTGGACAGTTTTGTATCTTTCTATCTCTGACCCTATCTCTTTCCTTCATGATTATTACATCTCAATGATGTTCCCCCACCCTTCCACCACATCCAGCCGTGAATGGTGGTGGACAATTAACTCCGTTCTCAATGAAACATTCGCAGCAACCTTCAGCCAGAAATGCCAAGCAGATGATCCATCTTGGCCTCCTCCTGTGGTCCCCAGCATCTCAGGTACCAGCCTCCAGCCAATTCGATTCACTCATGTGATTTCAAGAAAATGGAGGCACTGGATGCCGCAAAGGCAATGGACCCTGATAACATTCCGGCAAAGTACTGAAGATTTGTGCTTCAGAACTTGCCGCTCCCTAACCGAGCTTTTCCAGTACAGCTACAACACTGGCATCTACTTGACAATGTGGAAAATTGCCCAGGTATGTCCTGTACACAAAAAACAGGACAAATCCAAACCAGCCAATTACCGTCCAATCATCAGTAAAGTGATGGAAGGGGTCATCGACAGCACTATCCAGCAGCCCCTGCTCAGCAATAACCTGCTCAGTGATATCCAGTTTGGGTTTTGCCAGGGTCACTCAGCTCCTGACCCCATTATAGCCTTGGTTCAAATATGGATAAAAGAGCTGAATTCCAGAGGCGAGGTGAGAGTGACAGTCCTTGACACCATGTCCCTGTTCGACCGAGTGTGGCATCAAGGAGTCCCAGAACTGGAATCAGTGGCTGTCGGGGCAAACTCTCCGCTGGCTGGGGTCAGACCTGGTACATAGCAAGATGGATTGTGGTTGTGGAGAGTCAGTCATCTCAGCTCCAGGATATCTCTGCAGGAATCCCCCAGGGGAGTGTCCTCGGTCCAACAATCTTCAGCTGCTTCATCAATGACCTTCCCTCCATCATGAGGTCAGAAGTGGGGATGTTCACCAATGATTGCACAGTGTTCAACACCATTTGTGACTCCTCAAACATGAAGCAGCCCATGTTCAAATGCAGCGAAAACTGGACAATATCCAGGTTTGGGCTGACAAGTGGCAGTGACATTCGTGTGACACAAATACCAGGCAATGACCATCACCAATAAGAGACATTCTAACCACTGCCCCTTCACATTAATGGTGTAACCATTATCAACATCCTAAGGGTTATCATTGACCAGAAATCCAACTGGATTAACCAAATAAAATACTGTACTATCAAACAGGCCAGAAGTTGGGAATACTACAATGTGTAACTCACCTCCTGACTCCCCAAAGCCTGTCCACCATCTACAATGCACAAGTCAGGAGTGTGATGGAATACTCCCCACTTGCCTGGATGGGTGCAATTCCAACAATACTCAAGAAGCTCCACACCATCCAGGACAAAGCAGCTCCGCTTGATTGACACCACATCCACAAGCACTCACTCCCTCCAGCATCTGTGTACTATCTACAAGATGCATTGCAGCAACTCACCAAGGCTCTTTAGGTAGCAGCCTCCAAACCCATGACCACTTCCATCTAAAAGGATAGGAGCAGCAGATACTGGAAACATCATCACGTGAAGATAGCCCTCCAAGTCACTAACAATCCTGAGTTGGAAATATACCACCGTTTCTTCACTGTCATTGGGTCAAAATCCTGGAATTCCCTCCCTAACATCACTGTGGGTGTACCTACACCTCGGGGACTGCAGCTCACCACCACCTCCTCAAGGTTATTCAGGGATGGACAATAAATGCTGGTTTAACGAGTGATATCCATATCCCATGAATGAATTTTGAAGCTCTCTGTGTGAGTGGAAGGGTGATGGGAACAGGACTCGGGTCTGGTTCGGAGGACATTTCCACAGACAAGAAATGTCACAAAGTGTTTCTCTGAGCCAGTCGCTAAGCATTATGAGTCCATGCTGAGGCTTTTTCCAGTATTGTTTAATGGCTGTTTGATCTTCCTTCTCTTTAGAGTTCCTCTTATTCCCTATCGAATCCCCTCCTCCAGTCTGGAAGTGAAGGAGAAACCAAGGAGTGTCATAAAGATTTCTGGGAAGTTGAAAGAGGAGTTACCGGTGACAGAGGCCCCTCCACGAATCACAGATGTTGATGAATATCTGATCTTCAAGGCCCATCAGACAGCGAGCTCAGCTGTTTTGAATATTGTGAGTATTTACTTCCAAAGCTCAAATATTCAAACCATTTCTTTAACTTACTGCCAACCAGGCAATACACGCAGTACCAAGATAGTTCCTTCATTGGCTGCCACACAGGCTTTGACCAGCCCCTCACAGATCATTGTTTTATTTCCCTCCTGTGTCTAACAACAACTCACACCTCCGTCCTCTGTCATCGCCCAGATACACCTCCATCCACCCCTATCATTACCCTCACATTCTGACGGTTAGAACTGCCACAAATCCTCTCACTACTCAACATCGCTTCAGGCATCTTGTGTTTTCCTTTCTGCTGGACTCTTCCCAATCCCCGTAAGTGTATCTGAGAGGTTACCAATGCCAAAGAGGTCCACCTCACCCTGGATGAAGTAAATAATCTCACAACACCAGCTTAAATTTCAACAGGTTTATTTGGGAGCACATGCTGTCAGAATGCTGCCTCTTCATCAGGTGAGTTAAGGATTGTGTTCACAAACAGGGCAGATATCCACACAAACTCAAGTACAAGATCATGGTTGGAATGCAAGTCTTAACAGGTAATCAAAAATTTACAGGTGCAGGCAATGGTACCCATTGGAAACTACGTAAGAGTAACTATGACTCTTCACTTTGCGGTGCACTCCCACTGGGGAGTGATCCGGCATAGTTACCGGCTGTGATCGATATTTGTGTGCTTTGCCCATCACAGACGTTGGTGCTGCCTCCTCGTTGGCCCCGCTGGTAACCTTGATCGCTTTGGATCAAGGGCTAAACGACCAGTTTCCGCGACTTGAGTGGAAACAAAACCACGCAATGGGTGATCCAGATGCGGCTGCAGATGGATCGGCGATAAACAATGAATGGCTGCCAGGAAGGCAGGTTTCCGGTTGGATTGCGAACCGGAGAAACAACAACCCCACAGACGAGTCTGTAACCGCTCTCTGTGAAATGTTGCAAAGGCTAGGTTACGTGGTAACTAACTCTGAAGAGTTAGCGAAAAGATCAGTCTCGACCCAAACGGAAGAGCTGGTCTTGAGACAGAGACAAATTGCTGGGCACTATTGGAGGGTAGACTCGGGTCCCAGGTCTGAGGACCCAGTCACTCCAATATGTGAAGATGAAACGCCTGTTGTAGAGGAGCCGGTCTGGACGGCCCATCCAGCCGAGGAAGTAGAGATAATCTCCTGTACCTTCTACAACAAGGCATATTTAGCCCTGAATAAGGGCTTGGGAGACAATGGTAACATCAGAAATACCGCAAGCGATGGAGGTGCTCAGGATGAAGGCACCTTCATCGAGACAATTATAATAACACCTACGGAAGACGGCTCAGAGGTTAAGGAAGTGGTGATCCATTATCCTACTGATGCGTTGTATTGCAAGCCCTGCAATTCCATACACTCCACGGGTGGGGCTTTCAGAGAGCATTTTAAGACAGTGCACAGGACCAAAAACATTGTGACCAAGTGTGCTTGATGCGGTAAGCCCGGTGAGTTCCACTCGATTGCCTGCCACTACCCAAACTGTCAGGGCAAGAAGCCTCTGGCTGTGGGACAGTATAAGTGCAGTGCATGTGAATTGGCCTTCAGCACAGAGAGTGGACTCAGCCAGCATGAGCGACACCGTCACCCGGTCCTCCGCAATGAAAAACGTGAGGAGAAGGCACTGCCTAAGCCCTCAGCCAAACATGGTAGAAGTAAGAGCGTATGGTCCGAGGAGGAGGAATCGCTCCTTGAGGAGCTTGAAAAGAGATTTGCTGGTACGCGTTACATCAATAAAGAGATTGGGAGTATCCTAACGACCAAAACGGCCAAACAAATCTCTGACAAGCGCAGGTTGCTGGCAAATGCGCGCAAAACAGCGAACAACGCACTCCCAGTTGTCGCTGAGAACCCAGACTCCGAGCAAGAGCAGGAGCCTGAGGAGGCAGATGTCGGAGATCCGGTACCGCAGGTGAGTTCCATCAGTCAGCCCAAGGTTCACGTCCCTAAGCATAGGGAAGTGGAGGAATACCTCAGGCAAGCCGAGAGGCTATTAACTGCGAGGAACGACCCCGACAATCAAGCCCTGGCAGTGGGTATAATTGAGAGCATCACCGACCTTCTGATGGGCGGTGTGACAAAAGGGCAAAGGAAGTCTGGTCCTAAAGAGAAGGCACATCAGAAAGTTAACCAAAGGCCTCGGCATGCGGTTAATAGTGGAGCAAAGAAACGATGGGCAAAGGAGAAATCCGTCTTTAGAGCGACACAGCTGCTCTATAAGAACAATAGGCGTCAGCTTGCCCGACAGATCATGGGCGCGCCTACACAAATGAAATGTCCACTTACAATTGAGGAACTGGAGGCAAGCTTTCAGGAGAAACTCTCCAGCCAGAACAATAGAGCAAATATCAATAAGTTCCAAGCATACAGTGGGAAAACCGACAACGGTGAGTTAATGAAGCCGATCACCGAAGAGGAGGTTACCCAGGCCATCAAGGGGGTTAATGAGGATAGCGCGCCTGGACCGGATGGGCAGAAATTGGACGACATCCGGGGTATTCATAAGGCCTATGAAACCCGCATACCTCGCCTCTTCTCCTTGTGGTTGGCTTCAAAGACGATCCCAAACTGTATGAAACAGAGCCGAACAGTCCTGATCCCCAAATGTGAGGACAGGGAACGCCTGAAAAACATTGACAACTGGCGACCAATTACCATTGGTCCATTGCTGCTGCGCCTATTCACAAAGATCATGGCGAAAAGGCTGAGTGAGACAGTCGACATAAACCCGAGACAGAAAGGGTTTTTGGCAGCTACTCCCGGATGCAACCAAAATATCGCAGTGTTGCAGAACATCATGAAGGGAGCCAAGAAAAACCACAAGGACCTCGCAGTTGTCTTTGTTGATTTGGCGAAAGCGTTCGACTCGGTTGGCCACAAACTACTCATAAAAGCACTACAGAGAGTCAAGCTACCAAACGCCTTTGTGGAGCTCATCCAGAAACTCTACACTGGCAACACAACGGTGGTGGAAGGCGAGAAGTCTAAAACCACCCCAATAATGATCGAGAGGGGTGTCAAGCAAGGAGACCCGCTCTCACCGGTACTATTCAATATTGCGTTGGATCCGCTGCTATGCAGTCTTGAAGCAGCGAAGTCTGGTGTCAGCATGACGCTAGATGGAGCAAGAATCAACTGCTCGGCCCTTGCGTTCGCAGATGACATTGTCCTGCTCAGCGACTCGCACACTGGGATGGCACGAAACCTGAAGATCCTCCAGACTTTTTGCGAGATGACTGGTCTTACTGTCAACACCAGTAAGACCAAGGGTTTCCACTTCACCTGTAAGAGGAAGACCTTCATTTACAACCAATGCAAGAACTGGAGGATTCAGAAGGAGGACATTGCATACATCCCCCCAGGAGAGACAGAGAAATACCTGGGAGCCCGGATAGACCCGTGGGCTGGTGTGGAGGAAGGAGCAGGGGAGGACAGGCTGAAGACTTGGATCTCCAGTCTACAGGCAGCAGCTCTTCGCCCGCGACAACGCGTGGAGCTGCTCACTGTTCATGTCATACCGAGGCTGTACTACCACCTGATCCTAACTGAAGCGTCTCAAAACACGCTAGTAAAACTGGACCAATTGATCCGCAATGCTGTCAAGCAGTTCCTGCACCTTCCACCTCATACAACAGATGGCATCCTCTATTCGTGGGCCTCGGAATGGAGGTCTGGGAATTCCCAAACTTGAGATCCAGATACCATCTGGGGTGATCCGAAAATGGGAAGCACTGTCTGCCTCTACTGATCGAGTCATTCGCGCCTCGTTCCAGTTCTGCGAGCAGAACGTTGGCAGAAACATCGAAGATCTGAGATCTCTCAAGGCACTAAGAGAAATCGAAGACTTCATGCCAACAACGGAAGACGGCGGCAGTGACGAAACAGCAATGATCAGAGCCGCATTGCCAACACTGGTGGCGGAGGAGGCAGGGCCCAGCAAGCCATTGAATAGATATGCTGGGTGGAGGGAATGGGAATTCCACAAATGGAGACAGCTCACATCACAAGGTGTGGGAGTTCACTACTACCACAATGACAGAATCTCAAACAGTTGGATGAAGGCTGCATATCAGCTGAAATCCCATCGCCTGGTAAACAACATGCTACTCCGGTGTAACCTATACCCGACGAGGGTGACCCTGTCAAGAGGGAACCCCTCTGCCACAAAGACCTGCCGAAGGTGTGAGGCAGGTCTAGAAACACTCGGTCATATTTCAGGCTTTTGCCCATTCGTGAAAAGCTGCCGGATCAAACGCCACAATAAGATCTTGGACCAACTGCGTAAGTATGTCGGAAAATACGGCTGGACATCCTACCTCGAGCCAAGGCTCATAGCCAAGGACGGCAGCCTCTGGAAGCCTGACATCGTCTTCAAGAGGGAAAAAGATCAGCAGGTAGCGGTGGTGGATGTGACAGTCCAGTTCGAAGACAACTACGACAGTCTGGAGAAGGCGTGGCAGGAAAAGTGCCAGAAATACCAGCATCTGGGACCAGAGATTGAAAAATTGACGGGATGCCCGAACCCCAAATACTTTGGATTTGTTGTTGGCGCCAGGGGCAAATGGTTGGAAAAGAATAACAGCCTCATGGCCTTCCTGGGAATAAAGAGATTCCGTTCATTCGCCCAACAAATTTCAAGGCTCACCCTGTCACTCACGTTGGAGATACTGGGGATCTTCAATGACAGGTGAGAGACGACCAAAACCGGAGGACAAGCTGGCCACTTGTCAGAGATCACGGCACAATGCCCTCAACGGAGCCCATATATTAATATGGCGGACTCTTTGGTGTTTGTCGGGCTGTTTGTGTGTGTGCGTTGTACAGTGTGTAACGGGATTAATGTAAATAAATGTAAATAAATGTAAATAAATGTTGTGTGTAAATAATGGCACCTATTCATCTTACAGGTGTCACAGTCCGCCTTGTCTATGACAAGGGGCATGCACTCGGTGGGGGTGGTATGTGGATGGCTCTGGGGTGTTGATCCGAGAGCTGTCCAGTACTCCACTGCCGTCAGTGCGGGCTGACATGGACTGACATTTGGGCAGCACATCAGCCCGGTGATTAGCACCGTTGGCTGGGCAGCTACGGAGACTTAGGCGCGGTTTCACCGGCCACGGTCGAAGTCTGCGGGAGTTTGCACATTCTCCCTGTGCTGCGTGGGTTTTCCCCGGGCACTCCGGTTTCCTCCCACATCCCCAAAAACGTGCCAGTATAGGCTAATTGGCGAAATCAAAGTGTCACTCAATTGGGTCCCCCTAATTCAGCATAAATGTCCCCTAAATTTACACCCCTCACGCAGGAGAGCAACCCGAGTACACAGGACCGACACAATTGGCTCACCAGTAGGCCCATAGACATCTGGGATGACAATAAAAGACCTAGCTATAACACCTTAGCTGTGAACCCAACTCACATTCCTAAGCTATAACATCTTAGCGGTGACTCCAACACACGTACCTCAATCAAGGTCAAGTGAGCCCTGACTGGGGTTTCGCTAGAGGTTGACAAAAACGTCGACGAGCGACGTAAAGACTCAAACTAGGCACTCAGCCGAGTGTATTAAAATATCAGGGTAAATCTCACTGCTGACTGGCTGGCTTTGTCATCCAGTGTGAAGAGGAGTTGCCGGTGTTGGAGTGGGGTGGGCACAGTCAGTAGTCCCATAATACCAGGTTAACATCCAACTAAAGAAAACTTTAGTTTTCTTAAACTGATTCGGGGGGGGTGGGATCCTAAGTAGTTGGGGTGCTAAGAGGGATGAGAGTAAGGGGATCATAAAGGAAAGCTGTAAAACACAGCAGCGTACGGGTGGGGTAGGGCATGGTTTGAAATGCGTATATTTTAATGCAAGGAGTATTCGCAATAAGGGGGAGGAACTTGCAGCTTGGACCAGTACCTGGAACTTCGATGTTGTGGCCATTTCAGAGACTTGGGTAGAGCAGGGACAGGAATGGATGTTGCAGGTTCCGGGGTACAAATGCTTTAGTCGGAGTAGAGAAGGAGGTAGAAGGGGGGGAGGAGTGGCATTATTGGTCAAAGACTGTATCACAGTGATAGAAAAGAAGTTTGATGAGGACTTGTCTGTTGAGGTAGTATGGGCTGAGATTAGAAACAGGAGAGGAGAGGTCACCCTGTTGGGAGTCTTTTATAGACCTCCTAAAAGTTCTAGAGAGGTTGAGGAAAGGATTGCAAAGTCAATTCTGGTCAGGAGTGAAAGTAATAGGGTAATTGTTATGGGGGACTTTAACTTTACTAATATTGATTGGAATAGCTATAGCTCTAGCTCGTTAGAGGGGTCAGTTT
The DNA here is from genome assembly GCA_024679065.1 of Sphyrna mokarran. Lineage (NCBI taxonomy): Eukaryota > Metazoa > Chordata > Chondrichthyes > Carcharhiniformes > Carcharhinidae > Sphyrna > Sphyrna mokarran. Next base: position 2,718,695 of record JAGIQG010000006.1, read on the forward strand.
TCGTACAAAGTGTGCAGGAAGGTTTTTTGACTCAGTATGTAGATAGGCCAACTAGAGGTGAGGCTACATTGGATTTGGTGCTGGGCAATGAGCCAGACCAGGTGTTAGGCTTGGAAGTTAGTGAACATTTTGGTGATAGTGACCACAATTCGGTTACGTTCACCTTAGTGATGGATAGGGATAGGCATGAAGCTGGGGGCAGTAGTTATAGCTGGGGGAAGGGTAATTATGAGGCCATCAGGAGAGAATTAGGGTGCATAGATTGGACTAGGAAACTACAGGGACTGGGAACATCTGGAATGTGGAGCTTATTCAAGGAGCAGCTGCTGCGAGTCCTTGATAAGTATGTCCCTGTCAGGCAAGGAGGAAATGGTCGAGTAAGAGAACCTTGGTGTACGAAAAAAGTTGATTTGCTGGTTAAAAGGAAAAAGGAGGCTTATGTCAGGATGAGGCTTGAAGGCTCAGTTAGTGCAATGGATAGCTATAGATTAGTCAGGAGGGAGCTAAAGAGTGAATTGAGGAGAGCTAAGAGAGGACACGAGAAGACTTTGGCTGATAGGATTAAGGAGAATCCTAAAGCTTTCTTTAGATATGTTAAGAATAGAAGATTGGTTAGGACAAGATTAGGGCCAGTCATAGACAGCAGTGGGAAGTTGTGCGTGGAGCCTGAAGAGATTGGAGAGGCACTGAATAAATATTTCTCTTCGGTATTCACGCAGGGAGATGTAAATGTAGTTATGGAGAACACTGAGGTACAGGGTTGCAAACTGGAAAGTATTGAAGTAGATAGGGAGGATGTGCTAGATATTCTTGAGGGTTTGAAGTTGGATAAGTCCCCTGGGCCGGACGGGATTTACCCTAGGATTCTCTGGGAGGCAAGAGAGGCGATTGCAGAGCCTCTGGCTCTGATCTTCAAGTCGTCGTTGGTTACGGGTGTGGTTCCGGAGAGACTGGAGGATAGTGAATGTGGTCCCATTGTTCAAGAAGGGGAAGAGAGACTTTCCAGGGAATTATAGGCCGGTGAGTCTTACTTCTGTTGTGGGCAAAGTATTGGAGAGAATTATTAGGGATAGGATTTATAGTTATTTAGAGAGAAATGAATTGATTGGGGATAGTCAGCATGGTTTTGTGAAGGGTAGGTCGTGCCTTACTAACCTTATTGAGTTTTTTGAAAAAGTGACCAAAGAGGTGGATGGGGGTAAGGCGGTTGATGTGGTATATATGGACTTTAGTAAGGCGTTTGATAAGGTGGCCCATGGAAGACTTCTGCAGAAAATGCAGATGTATGGGATAGAGGATGATTTAGCTAATTGAATTAGGAATTGGTTAGCTGATAGAAGACAGAGGGTGGTGGTTGATGGGATATATTCAACCTGGAGTTTAGTTACAAGTGGTGTACCTCAAGGATCTATTTTGGGGCCACTGTTGTTTGTTATTTTTATAAATGACCTGGATGAGGGTGTAGAGAGATGGGTTAGTAAATTTGCTGATGACACCAAAGTCAGAGGAGTTGTAGACAATGAGGATGGATGTTATAGTTTGCAGAGGGACATAGATAAGCTGCAGAGCTGGGCTGAGAGGTGGCAAATGGAGTTTAGTGTGGAAAAGTGTGAGGCAAGAGTAACAGGAAGACAGAATATAAGGCTAATGGAATGACTCTTGGTAGTATCGACGAGCAGAGAGATCTCGGTGTACATGTGCATAGATCCCTGAAAGTTGGCACCCAGGTTGATAAGAAGGTGTATTGTGTGTTAGCATTTATTGGTAGAGGGATTGAATTTTGGAGCCAAGACGTCATGTCTTGGAAGAGAAGAGTCTTCTCTTCATGGAAGAGAAGGGAATGGTTTAGTTTGGAGGGGCATTGCTTTTTATATTGGTCGGTGCAACATCGAAGGCCGAAGGGCCTGTTCTGTGCTGTAATGTTCTATGTTCTATGTTCTATGTTGCAACTATACAAAACTCTGGTGTGGCCGCACTTGGAGTATTACGACAGTTCTGGTCGCCACATTATAAGAAAGATGTGGAGGCATTGGAAAGGGTGCAGAGGAGGTTTACCAGGATGTTGCCTGGTATGGAGGGAAGGTCTTATGAAGAGAGGCTGAGGGACTTGAGATTATTTTCATTAGAAAGAAGAAGGCTAAGAGGTGACTTAATTGAGACATATAAGATGATCAGAGGGTTAGATAGGGTGGACAGTGAGAGCCTTTTTCCTCGGATGGAGATGGATAACACGACGGGAGATAGCTTTAAATTAAGGGGTGGTAGTTATAGGACAGATGCGAGAGGTGGGTTCTTTACTCAGAGGGTAGTAAGGGCGTGGAATGCCCTGCCTGCAGCAGTTGTGGACTCGTCAAGTTTAAGGGCGTTCAAATGGTCAGTGGATAGGCATATGGATAGCATTGGAATAGTTTAGGTTAGAGGGTCATAAAATTGGTTCCATTGGTCGGCGCAACATCGAGGGCCGAAGGGCCTGTACTGCACTGTAATGTTCTATGTTCTGTGTGTCTGTGTGGGTTTCCTCCAGATGTTCCGGTTTCCTCCCACTCTCCAAAGATGTGTGGGTTAGGTTGATTAGCCATGCTAAATTGCTCCTTAGCATGAGGGGGACTCATGGGTGAATGTGAGGGGTTATGATGATAGGGCCTGAGTGGGATTGTCGATGATGCAGGCTCGATGGGCCAAATGGTGTCCTTCTGCACTGTAGGGATTCCATGATTCTATTCTATAATTCTGTGACAAAGTTTATTCCGAAAAGATCCAGCAACTGCTCACACAGTGCCTCCGAGGATGGGACAATGCAGCTCACTCTGCAAGCTGCTCCTTGATTGAGGAGATCCTGCATGTTGAAGCTGTCTTTCAGACATCCCCAGTACTCTCCACAGAGGGTGACATGCGTCATTGCTGTTTGCTGGGTCTTACTGAGGGTTGTTGTCGTGGGAGATTCAAGTTCCCTCATATAGATTGGAAATCCCTTGGTGCTGGCAGTCTGGATAGAACATAGAACATTACAGCTCAGTACAGGCCCTTCAGCCCTCGATGTTGCGCCAGCCAGTGGACCCTCTAACCTAAACTATTCCAATATCATCCATATGCCTATCCACCGAACATTTGAATGCCCCCAAAGTAGGCGAGTCCACAACTGCTGCAGGCAGGGCATTCCACGCTCTCACCACCCTCTGTGTAAAGAACCTGCCTCTGACATCCGTCCTATAACTACCACCTCTTAATTTAAAGTTATGTCCCCTCGTGTTGGTCATCACCATCCGAGGAAAAAGGCTCTCACTATCCACCCTATCCAGTCCTTTGATCATCTTATACGCCTCAATTAGGTCACCGCGTAACCTTCTTCTCTCTAATGAAAATAACCTCAGGTCCCTCAGCCTTTCCTCATAAGGCCTTCCCACCATACCAGGCAACATCCTGGTAAACCTCCTCTGCACCCTTTCCAATGCTTCCACATCTTTCTTATAATGCGGCGACCAGAACTGTACGCAATACTCCAAGTGCGGCCGCACCAGAGTTTTGTACAGTTGTAACATAACCTCACGGCTCCTAAATTCAATCCCTCTACCAATAAAAGCTAACACACCGTACGCCTTCTTAACAACTTTATCAACCTGGGTGCCAACTTTCAAAGAGCTATGTACTTGTACCCCAAGATCCCTCTGCTCGACAACACTATTAAGGGTCCTTCCATTAGCCCTATATTTCATATGCCTGTTATTCCTACCAAAGTGAATCACCTCACACTTAGAACATAGAACACTAACACACAGAACAGGCCCTTCGGCCTTCGATGCGCCGACCAATATAAAAAGCAATGCCCCTCCAAACTAAACCATTCCCTTCTCTTCCATATACTTATCAACTAACCTCTTAAATGCCACCAAACTTGGCGCATCTACAACTGCAGCAGGCGGCATTCCACTCCCGAACCACCTTTGGGTAAAGAACCTACCTCTGACATCCGTCCTATAACTATCACCCCTTAATTTAAAGCTGTGTCCCCTCGTGCTAGCTTTAAATACTTCAATACTTATCTGTATTGAATTCCATTTGCCACCTCACGGCCCAGCTCTGCAACCTATCTATGTCCCTGTGCAAACTGTAACATCCATCCTCGCTGTCTACAACTCCCCCCACTTTGGTATCGTCAGCAAATTTACTAATCCAACCCTCTACACCCTCATCTTGGTCATTTATAAAAGTGACAAACAGCAGTGGCCCCAAAACAGATCCTTGAGGTACACCACTTGTAACTGCACTCCAGGTTGAATATTTCCCATCAACCACCACCCTCTGTCTTCTATCAGCTAGCCAATTCCTAATCCAAACTGCTAAATCACCTTCAATCCCATGCATCTGCACTTTCTGCAGTAGCCTACCATGGGGAACCTTATCAAACGCTTTGCTAAAATCCATATACACTACATCAACTGCCTTACCCTTATCTACCTCTTTGGTCACCTCCTCAAAAAACTCAATAAGGTTTGTGAGGCACGACCTACCCTTCACAAAACCGTGCTGACTATCCCTAATCAATTTATTTCTCTCTAGATGCTTATAAATCCTATCCCTTATAATTCTTTCCAAGACTTTGCCCACAACAGAAGTCAGGCTCACCGGTCTATAATTTCCAGGATGGTCCCTACTCCCCTTTTTGAACAAAGGGACAACATTTGCCATCCTCCAGTCTTCCGGCACTATACCTGTAGCCAACGACGACATGAAGATCAAAGCCAAAGGCTCTGCAATCTCCTCTCTAGCCTCCCAGAGAATCCTAGGGTAAATCCCATCTGGCCCAGGGGACTTATCAATTTTCATACCCTCAAGATTCGCTAACACCTCCTCCTTATGAACCTCTAGATAGTGAAGGGGGGTGTTATAGTTTGCAGAGAGACTTGGACAAGTTGCAGAGCTGGGCCGAGAGGTGGCAAATGGAGTTTAATGTGGAAAAGTGTGAGGTAATGCACTTTGGCAGGAATAATAAATGTGTAGAGTATAGGGCTAATGGTAGGATTCTTAATAGTGTTGATGAACAGAGGGATCTTGGCGTGTATGTGCATAGATCCCTGAAAGTAGGCAGTCAAGTCGAGAAGGTTGTTAAGAAGGCATATGGAGTCTTAGCTTTTATTGGTAGGGGGATTGAATTTCGGAGCCGCAACGTCATGTTGCAACTGTACAAAACTCTAGTGCGGCCGCACTTGGAGTATTGTGTGCAGTTCTGGTCCCCATATTATAAGAAAGATGTGGAGGCATTGGAGAGGGTACAGAGGAGGTTTACCAGGATGTTGCCTGGTATGGAGGCAGGTCTTATGAGGAGAGGCTGAGGGATTTGAGGTTGTTTTCGTTAGAAAGGAGGAGGCTAAGAGGGGACCTGATCGAAACATATAAGATGATTAGAGGTTTAGATAGGTGGACAGTGATAGCCTTTTTCCTAGGATGGAAAAGCTAGCACGAGGGGACACAGCTTTAAATTAAGGTGATAGTTATAGGATGGATATCAGAGGTAGGTTCTTTACCCAAAGGGTGGTTCGGGAGTGGAATGCCCTGCCTGCAGCAGTTGTAGATGCGCCAAGTTTGGTGGCGTTTAAGAGGTTAGTTGATAAATATATGGAAGAGAAGGGAATGGTTTAGTTTGGAGGGGCATTGCTTTTTTCATAATTGGTCGGCGCAACATCGAAGGCCGAAGGGCCTGTTCTGTGCTGTAATGTTCTATGTTCTATGTTCAATCCTGCTCAGTCTACAACCTGGTATCGCAGTATTCTCCCCGACAACATTGTCTTTCTCCTGCATGAATACTGATGAAAAATACTCATTCAGTATCTCTCCTATCTCCTCAGGCTCCACGCACAACTTCCCACTGCTATCTCTGACTGGCCCTAATCTTGCTCTAACCAATCTTTTATTATTTATATACCTGTAAAAAGCTTCAGGATTCTCCTTAATCCTATCCGCCAAAGTCTTCTCGTGTCCTCTTCTAGCTCTTCTCATCTCCCTCTTTAGCTCCTTCCTGGCTGATTTATAGCTTTCTATTGCCCTAACTGAGCCTTCACGTCTCATCATTATATAAGCCTCCTTCTTCCTCTTCACCAGAGATTCAACTTCCCTAGTACACCATGGTTCCCTCACTCGACCACTTCCTCCCTGCCTGGCAGGTACATATTCATTAAGGACATGCAGAAGCTGTTCCTTAAATATGCTCCACATTTCAGATGTCCCCAGCCCCTGCAATTTCCTGCTCTACCCTATGCATCCTAAATCTCTCTTAATAGCCTCATAATTACCTTTCCCCCAGCTATAACTACTGTTATTCAGTACGGGCCCATCCCTTTCCATCACTAAGGTAAACGTAACTGAATTTTGGTTGGGGAGGAATTTATAAAATGTGTACTGGAATGCTCTTTGGAACAATATGTAGGTAGTCCAACTAGAGAGGGGGTCTATACTGGACCTAGTACTGGGAAATGAGCCCAGTCAGGTCGTTAAAGTTTCAGTAGGGGACCGTGTAGTAAATAGTGACCACAATTCTGTAAACTTTAGGGTAGTAATGGAAAAAGATGTGTTGTCCTATGGGTAAGGTGCTGAATTGGGCAAAGGCTAACTATAACTGGATTAGGCAGGAATTAGTGGCTGTTGATTGGGAGAGACTCTTCGAGGGTAAGTCCACGTCAGGCATGTGGGAGTCTTTAAGGAGCAGTTGATGGGGCTGCAGACAGGCATGTGCCTGAAAAGAGGAAGGATAGAAGGATAAGTAGGATTCAAAAGCTGTGGATACCCAAGGAGATTGCGGGTCTAATCAAAAAAAGAGGCGTACGTTAGGTCCAGGCAGCTGAAAACAGATGGAGCATTAGCGGAATACAGACAGAGTAGAAAAGAACTCAAACAGGGAGTTAGAAGGGCAAGTTCGGAGTATAATATAAAGAGTAAGGCTCTTAGCAGTGTTGAGGAGCAGAAGGACGAAATTGCTCAATGGGCCAAATTGCTGGGCCTCTGACAGAAATCTTAGTCTCTTCACAGGACACAGGTGAGGTCCCAGAGGATTGGAGGATAGTGAACGTGGACCTGTTATTTAAGAAGGGTAGCAGGGATAACCTGGGTAATTATAAGCCAGTGAGCTTGATGTCCGTGGTAGGGAAATTGTTGGAGAAGATTCTTAGAGATAGGATCTGTACACATTTAGAACGGAATAGTCTCATTAACAATAAACAACATGGTTTTGTACAAGGGAGGTCATGCCTCACAAATTTGGTGGAGTTTTTTGAGGAGGTGACAAAAACGATTGATGAGGGAAGGGTTATGGATGTCGTTTATATGGATTTTAGTAAAGTGTTTGACAAGATCCCTCATGGCAGGTTGGTGCAAAATATTAAATCTCACGGGATAAAAGGTGAGATGGTTAGATGGGTAGAGAACTGGCTTGGCCATTAAAGACAGAGGGTAGCAGTGGAGGGATCTTTTCCCAGCTGGAGGTCTGTGACCAGTGGTGTTCTGCAGGGCTCTGTACTGGGAGCTCTGCTATTTGTGATATATATAAATGATCTGGAAGAAGGTGTAACTGGTGTGATCAGTAAGTTTGTGGATGACAAAAGATTGTTGGAGTTGCGGATAGTGATGAACATTGTCAGAGAATACAGCAGGATATAGATAGGCTGGAAAATTAGGTAGAGAAATGGCAGATGGAATTTAATCCAGATAAATGCGAAGTGATGCATTTTGGTAGATCTAATGTAGGGGGGAGTTGTACAGTAAATGGCAGAACCATCAGGAGTATAGACACACAGACGAACCTGGGTGTGCAAGTCTACAGATCCTTAAAGGTGGCAGCACAGATGGAAAAGGTGGTGAAGAAGGCATATGACATGCTTATCTTTATTGGACAGGGCATATAATATAAAAGTTGGCGTATGATGCTGTATAGAATGTTGGTTAGGCCACATTTGGAGTACTGTGTCCAGTTCTGGTCGCCGCACTACCAGAAGGATGTGCAGGCTTTGGAGAGAGTGCAGAGAAGGTTTACCAGGGTGTTGCCTGGTATGGAGGGTCTTAGCGATGAGGAGAGATTGAGTAAACTAGGGTTGTTCACCCTAGAAAGATGGAGATTGAGGGGCAACCTAATAGAAATTCATAAAATTATGAAGGCCATAGGTAGGGTAATAGCTGAAAGCTTTTTCCCAGGTCAGAAATGACACAAGGGGTCACAAATTCAAGGTAAGGCAGGGGGCAAGGTTCAACACAGATATGGGGGGGGATGTATTTTACACAGAGGGTGGTGTGGGCCTGGAATGCGCTGTCAAGCAGGGCGGTGGAGGTGGATACAGTAGGATCATTTAAGACTTATCTAGATAGCCACATAAACAGAATGGGAATAGAGGAATACAAATGGATGGTCCAGTTAGGAACACATGATTGATACAGGCTTGGAGGGCCGAAGGACCTGTTCCTATGCTGTATTGTTCTTTGTTCTTTGAGACAGCATTGTAAACCCAGTACATTCACTGACCACCCAGCCTGGTCTGCCCACTGACTCACACTGACCACCCAGCCCAGTCTGTCCACTGACCCACACTGACCATCCAGCCTGGCCTATCCACTGACCCACACTGACCACCCAGCCCAGTCTGCCCACTGACTCACACTGACCACCCAGCCCAGTCTGTCCACTGACCCACACTGACCATCCAGCCCGGTCTGTCCACTGACCCACACTGACCACCCAGCCCAGTCTGCCCACTGACCCACACTGACCACCCAGCCCAGTCTGTCCACTGACCCACACTGACCATCCAGCCTGGCCTATCCACTGACCCACACTGACCACCCAGCCCAGTCTGCCCACTGACTCACACTGACCACCCAGCACAGTCTGTCCACTGACCCACATTGACCATCCAGCCTGGCCTATCCACTGACCCACACTGACCACCCAGCCCGGCCTGCCCACTGACCCACACTGACCACCCAGCCCGGCCTGTCCACTGACCCACACTGATCACCCAGCCCGGTCTGTCCACTGACCCACACTGACCACCCAGCCTGCCGTTCCACTGACCCACATTGACCATCCAGCCTGGCCTGTCCACTGACCCACACTGATCACCCAGCCCGGTCTGTCCACTGACCCACACTGACCACCCAGCCCCCGGTCTGTCCACTGACCCACACTGACCACCCAGCCCGGCCTGCCCACTGACCCACACTGACCACCCAGCCCGGCCTGTCCACTGACCCACACTGATCCCCAGCGGCTGTCCACTGACCCACACTGACCACCCAGCCCAGTCTGCCCACTGACCCACACTGACCACCCAGCCCAGTCTGCCCACTGACCCACATGACCACCCAGCCTGGCTTCTCCACTGACCCACACTGACCACCCAGCCCAGTCTGTCCACTGACCCACACTGACCACCCAGCCCGGTCTGCTCACTGACCCACACTGACCACCCAGCCCAGTCTGTCCACTGACCCACACTGATCACCCAGCCCAGTCTGTCCACTGACTCACACTGACCACCCAGCCCAGTCTGTCCACTGACCCACACTGACCACCCAGCCCAGTCTGTCCACTGACCCACACTGACCACCCAGCCCAGTCTGTCCACTGACCCACACTGACCACCCAGCCCAGTCTGTCCACTGACCCACACTGACCACCCAGCCCAGTCTGCCCACTGACCCACACTGACCACCCAGCCCAGTCTGTCCACTGACCCACACTGACCACCCAGCCCGTCTGTCCACTGACCCACACTGACCACCCAGCCAGTCTGTCCACTGACCCACACTGACCACCCAGCCCAGTCTGCCACTGACCACATTGACCATCCAGCTGCCTGTCACTGACCCACACTGACCACCCAGCCCGGTCTGTCCACTGACCCACACTGACCACCCAGCCCAGTCTGCCCACTGACCCACACTGACCACCCAGCCCAGTCTGCCCACTGACCCACACTGACCACCCAGCCCAGTCTGTCCACTGACCCACACTGACCACCCAGCCCAGTCTGTCCACTGACCCACACTGACCACCCAGCCCAGTCTGTCCACTGACCCACACTGACACCCAGCCCAGTCTGTCCACTGACACCACACTGACCACCCAGCCCGTCTGCCCTCTACCCACACTGACCACCCAGCCCAGTCTGTCCACTGACCCACATGACCCCCAGCCCGTCTGTCCACTAACCCACATGACCACCACCCAGCCTATCCCTGACCCACACTGACACCAGCCCAGTCTGTCCACTGACCCACACTGCCACCCAGCCCAGTCTGCCCACTGACCCACACTGACCACCAGCCCGTCCTATCCACTGACCCACACTGACCATCCAGCCTGGTCTGCCCACTGACTCACACTGACCACCCAGCCCAGTCTGCCCACTGACCCACACTGACCACCCAGTCTGGTCTGCCCACTGACCCACACTGACCACCCAGCCAGTCTGCCCACTGACCCACACTGACCACCCAGTCTGGTTTGCCCACTGACCCACACTGCCACCTAGCCCGTCTGCCACTGACCAACTGACCACCCAGCCCGGTCTGCCCACTGACCCACACTGACCACCCAGCCTGGTTTGTGCGGTCTGTCCACTGACCCACACTGACCACCAGGGATCATGAGAAGGCCTTGGCAGATAAGATTAAGGAGAATTTCAAGGCCTTCCACAAATATGTGAAAAGTAAAAGGATGAGAAGAGAAGGGATAGGGCCTATAAAAGGTGAAGGGGGGAAAGTCTGTGTGAATCCGGAAGAAATGGCAGAGGTGCTTAACGAGTACTTTGCCTCGGTATTCACAGTGGAAAGTGAACTGGGAGATTGCACTGCAGGTTTGCGGCATACGGAAAAGATTGAGCATGTGGATGTTAGGAAAGAGGATGTGTTAGACCTGTTAAATTCTATCAAGATAGACAAGTCGCCGGGACCGGATGGGATGTACCCCAGGTTATTGTGGGAAGTGAGGGAAGTGGTTGCAGAACCCCTGGCGACGATCTTTGCATCGTCCATGGAAACGGGAGAGGTTCCGGAGGATTGGAGGATTGCGGATGTGGTTCCTATTTTTAAGAAAGGGAACAGGGATAGTCCAGGAAATTACCGACCGGTGAGTTTGACTTCAGTGGTTGGTAAGCTGATGGAGAGGCTTCTGAGGGATAAGATTTATGAACATTTGGAGAAGTTTAGGATGATCAGAAATAGTCAGCATGGGGATACAGAGGGGATGTTAGGGGTGAGTTTTTCACTCAGAGGGTGGTGAATGAATGGAATCGGCTGCTGTCGGAGGTGGTAGAGGCGAACTCGCTGGGGTCTTTTAAAAGACTTCTGGATGAGTATATGAGAACTAATGGGATTAGGGGTTATAGATAGGTCTATGGATTGGTAGGTATAGATGTGATCGGCGCAACTTGTGGGCCGAAGGGGCTGTTTGTGCTGTAGTGTTCTATGTTCTAATACAGGAGTTGGGATGTCTTGTTGAAATTGTACAAGACATTGGTAAGGCCACACTTGGAATTCTGTGAGAAAGAGTACAGAAAAGATTTAGAGCAACACAGCACGGGAAACAGGCCCTTCGGCCCAACGAGCCCGCGCCGCCGTCATAACTATATAGTAACAATTCCATTATCCTATTCTAATTTTAGGTTATTCCTAATATGGAAGAGTCTCAATGTAGGGACAATTTGTTTCCCAATCAGCCTAAGAGCGAATTTTTTGGGATGTGGGAGGAAACCGGAGCGCCCGGAGAAAACCCACGCAACCACGGGGAGAACGCGCAAACTCCCGCAGACACCGGCCCAATTCCAAGTGTCTGCACAGCTACAGCGATAGTCTCTGAGCTGTCATGGTGCCCTTCAGATGGTCCAGATAAAGCACTCATTTACGACATGAAGCACCAGGCAACCCATGAATCAACATCCAAGAGCTGTCCCTCGCACCACCTGCCGAATGCATGCTCCTTGTTGGTCAAGTATGGACCGAATTACCTGTGGAAAAAAAGCCATAGTTAAACAGTCCTACTATATCCCTCTATCTGCATACCGCTCATGTGGCTGTCCAAGAGACCCTTAAACAGCCCTAGCGTGCCTGCTCCCACCACCTTACTCGGCAGTGCATTCCACACCCCCACTACCCTTTGTGTGAAAAACTGCCCTCTAATATTCGTCTTATACATAGCCCCCCTCACCCTATGGCCATGACCCCTCGTCCTATCCATTTCTGAAGGTGGAAAAAGTTTACCACCATTTACTCTATCTATCCTTATAATCTTATACACCTCTATTAGATCCCCTCTAAGCCGACGTCTTTCAAGGGAAAACAACCCCAGTCTATTTAATCGTTCCTCATAAGACAGTCCTTCCATACCAGGCAGCATCCTGGTAAACCTCCTCTGCACTCTCTCCAAGGACTCCACATCCTTCCGATAGTACGGCGACCAGAACTGGACGCAGTATTCCAAGTGAGGCCTAACCAACGTTCTATACTAGGATGCTCTATTTACTAGGATGCTCCTGGGACTTGATGGTTTGTGTTATATTGAGAGGCTGGATAGACAGGGACTTTTTTCCCTGGAGCGTAGGAGAATTAGAGGTAATCCTATCGATGTCTATAAAATAATAAGCAGCATAGATAAGATAGGTAGTCAATATCTCTTCCCAAAGGTAGGGATGTCTAAAACTAGAGGGCATAGGTTTAAGGTGAGAGGGAGAGATACAAAAGTGTCCGGAGGGGCAATTTTTTCACCCAGAGGGTGGTGAGTGTCTGGAACAAGCTGCCAGAGGTAGTAGGAGAGATGGATACAATTTTGTTTTTTTAAAAACATTTAAACAGTTACATGGGTATGATGGGTATAGAAGAATATGGGCCAAATGTGGGCAATTAGGATTAGTTTAGGGGTTTAAAAAAAAGCACAGCATGGACAAGTTGGGCTGAAGGGCCTGTTTCCATGCTGTAAACATGCTGTATGATTCTATCATTCTATGACCATCCAGCCTGCGTTGGGTGTTTCACGTGCTCACGTCTAGTATTGACTCAGTGTCTGGGTGTGAGGGGGGCTCTGTCATTCTCAACGCTGCGTTTAATGATAAGTTGATAATGAACCCAATGAAGTGCAAACATTCAATGTACTGCAGTTTCACACTGACTGCATTTTCATTCCAGCAGTTTCAGCTTTGGAGCAGGAGGCCTGGGACACTGAAGGAATTGTCATGCTTACATAACCATATCCTTCTGAAAGTTAGCACAGGGATTCCATCAAGGCAGACCTTCAGGTTTGAACCAGAATCCTCGTATTGAATAGGAGGCATTATAAAGTGAGACGCACACCTCTAATCCGGCATAGTCTGGTAATTTATCTGACATTCCAGAAATCCTGTAGCTTCAGAACTCCGCAGCACGGAGTGCAAACTATTATCTAGTCAGAAACACAGTCACTGCTTAACGCTGCAAGCTGCCAGGTCTCAGCTAGGTACTTAATTTAGTGTAAAAAAATCAGAGGAATCATCACTATATCTTCTAAAACCCAGAGGCAAAGGGGAAAGCACTTTCACAATTTGGACCCATGATTACTCCGATCTCAAACTGGTTATTTTTAAATTCTAGTTTAAATACTTTGATTTTAAATTGGAGTGAAGTCAAATTCACTGAAACAAACTTTCATTTACTCAACACTTTAAGCATCAAAACACAAACTCACAATAGTTACAACACTGTAACTCTTTCACTGAAAACCAATACTATTCAGGTTCAGAATGAAATGTCCAGGTCTGTTCCCAATGAAGATCTCCCCTCGTGGCTCTTTCGTCTTCTCTGAAGATGTTCTTCAGGGCTGGAGGCAAAGGCTAAAATACATCTCTTTATCGCAAACTTTCTCACTCTTCCAGAAAGTTCTTTGGAACTCAGCCAATGATCTAATTGAAACCAATGACATTGTTTGATCATAGCCAATGGAGTTACTCATATCAACTCCCAAATGTTGATACCAAGCTGCATGTCAACAACGTAGCCTCACCGCATAGGCTAACAATAGCACATAAGAACATAAGAAATAGGGACAGGAGTCGGCCATCCAGCCCCTCGAGCCTGCCCCACCGTTCAATAAGATCATGGCTGATCTGCAGTGAATCAGTCCCACTTTCCCACTTTCTCCCCATAATCTTTAATTCCCTTGTCTATAAGAAATCTATCTACCCATGACTTAAATATATTCAGTGAGGAAGCCTCCACCACTTCAATGGGCAGAGATATCCAGAGATTCTCCACCCTCTGAGAGAAGAAGTTCCCTCCTTCACTCCGTTCTAAACTGCCCTTCCCCTTAATTTTGAGGCTGCACCTTCTAGTTCTTGTTTCCTTTCTAAGCGGGAAGAATTTCTCTACCTCTACCCCAGTTAGCCCCTTCATTATCTTATATGTCTCTGTTGTAGGTAAAGATAGCTCTGAGACGAATTGTGAGTCAAAGTACAGCAGTTTATTCAAAAGCTTTTGGGAGACACACCTGGCACCTAACAGTGGTTCCCCAAGTGTCCTCCGAACACACATTAAGAGCATCCCCCCCACGTCCCCTCCTCCCCACTCACGTACGCATCTTCACGTTCTCAGTGGGTTCCCAGGCTATGGGTTGTCCTCCGTCATGGGAACAAGGCTGCCTTGGCATTTCTTCATGGTTATCTCAAGGCCGCGATTGACGTGTGTGATTAGCCCTTAGCTAACGTATAGGCTGACAAGTTCAAATTAACGGGCCAGTATAATAATCTATGCTCACAAGTTGTATAACATATATAAATGTATAGTACGTTGGTACATGACACATAAGCAGTACATAACAAATATATAAATATGAATATATATAGGACATGCAAGTTTCACTATGTTAGATGAAAGTCCACAAAATTAAAGACACAAACATAACTCCAGGCTGGGTCAGCTACATTACTGAGCGAGTTTATCATAAACTTGTGTATAACAGTAAAAACAGCTGCCATCTACCTGTCTGGGCACACGGAAACAAAATTACATTTATCTGAAATATACGAAAACTAGCTGCATGTAGGCTTGATATTTTTTCATTCTCCATCAAATATTACAGCGTTCATTAACCCATTCACTACTGCAGTCTCTATAAGATCTCCCCTCAGCCTTCTAAACTCTAACGAGTACAGGCCCAATCTATTTAATCTCTCCTCATAGGCTAACCCCCTCATCTCAGGGGTGAACCTTCAGCCTAGTGAATCTTCTCTGCACCCCCTCCAAGGCCAATATATCGCAAATACGGTGACCAAAACTGCACACAATACTCCAGCTGTGGTCTCACCAGTGCCCTGTACAGCTGTAACAGAACCTCCCTACTTTTATATTCTATCCCCCTCACTATAAAGACCAACATCCCATTCAGCTTCTTAATCACCTGCTGCACCTGCAGACTGGGTTTTTGCAATTCGTGCACAAGGACCCCCAGGTCCCTCTGCACCGTCGCATGCTGCAGCTTTTCACCATTTAAATAGTAATCCTTCCTACCATTATTCCTACCAAAGTGGATAACCTCACACTTGCTAACATTATACTCCATCTGCCAGGTCCTCGCCCACTCACTCAACCTATCCAGATCCCTCTGCAGGCTTTCCACATCCTCCATGCAATTTGCTTTTCCACTCATCTTCGTGTCATCAGCAAATTTCGTCACCCTGCACTCAGCCCCTTCCTCCAGATCATCTATGTAAATGGTAAACAGTTGAGGCCCCAGCACCGAACCCTGGGGCACTCCACTAGTCACCAACTGCCAAGCAGAAAAGCGTCCACTGATTAAAACTCTTTGTTAGATAACCAATCCTCAATCCACGCTAACACTTTACCCCCAACTCCGTGTACCCTAACCTTCTGCAGCAACCTAGAATTGGCAGTCTTGTATAGTCCAAACATCTACCCTTACTTGGTTAATATAGGAAATGTCAGCTCACGGGCCAGGTCACAATTCATAGACCGGGATAGAGCTCACAGACCGGGATAGAGCTCACAGACCGGGATAGAGCTCACAGACCGGGATAGAGCTCAAGACCGGGATAGAGCTCACAGACCGGGATAGAGCTCAAGACCGGGATAGAGCTCACAGACCGGGATAGAGCTCACAGACCGGGATAGAGCTCACAGACCGGGACACAGCTCAAGACCGGGATAGAGCTCACAGACCGGGATACAGCTCACAGACCGGGACACAGGTCACAGACCGGGATACAGCTCACAGACCGGGACACAGCTCAGAGACCGGGACACAGCTCACAGACCAGGATAGACTCACAGACCGGGATAGAGCTCACAGACCGGGATAGAGCTCACAGACCGGGACACAGCTACAGAGCGGGATAGAGCTCACGGACCGGGATAGAGCTCGCAGACCGGGACACAGGTCACAGACCGGGATAGAGCTCACAGACCGGGATAGAGCTCACAGACTGCGATAGAGCTCACAGACCGGGACACAGCTCACAGACTGGGATACAGCTCACAGACCGGGGCACAGCTCACAGACCGGGATAGAGCTCACAGACCGGGACACAGCTCACAGACCGGGACACAGCTCACAGACCGGGACACAGCTCACAGACCGGGACACAGCTCACAGACCGGGATAGAGCTCACAGACCGGGACACAGCTCACAGACCGGGACCAGCTCACAGACCGGGATAGAGCTCACAGACCGGGATAGAGCTCACAGACCGGGACAACTCACAGACCGGGACACAGCTCACAGACCGGGACACAGCTCACAGACCGGGATACAGCTCACAGACCGGGATAGAGCTCACAGACCGGGACACAGCTCACAGACCGGGACACAGCTCACAGACCGGGACACAGCTCACAGACCGGGACACAGCTCACAGACCGGGAATAGGCCACAGACCGGGCACAGCTCACAGACCGGGATAGAGCTCACAGACCGGGACACAGCTCACAGACCGGGATAGAGCTCACAGACCGGGACACAGCTCACAGACCGGGACACAGCTCACAGACCGGGACACGCTCACAGACCGGGATAGAGCTCACAGACCGGGACACAGCTCACAGACCGGGATAGAGCTCACAGACCGGGACACAGCTCACAGACCGGGATAGAGCTCACAGACCGGGATAGGGCAGCTTTCTAACCTGTGTTTATTCATAAATTGACCAAAGTTCCTAGCAT
This sequence comes from Sphyrna mokarran, assembly GCA_024679065.1. Taxonomy (NCBI): domain Eukaryota; kingdom Metazoa; phylum Chordata; class Chondrichthyes; order Carcharhiniformes; family Carcharhinidae; genus Sphyrna; species Sphyrna mokarran. The sequence goes on from JAGIQG010000006.1 coordinate 2,735,878, forward strand.
GCTTGTCTCTCAGTGTCATAGTTGTCCTAATATTGCTAATATTAACAATATTAATAATACAATCATAATAATTGCTGCATTTACTGTTGTAGTCAGCCCTCTGACCACACATAAAAGAAACAGAAAGACACAGTAAATAGGTGCAGGAGGAGGCATTCAGCCCTTCGAACCGACACCACCATTCAATATAATCCCGGTGGATTATGCACCTTCAGTATCCCACTCCCACATTCTCTCAATACCCCTTGATCTCTTTAGCCACAAGGGTCATGTCTGGTTCACCCTTGAACATATCAAACAAAGTGGCCCCAACAGCTTTCTGTGGTGGAAAATTCCACAGGTTCACAACCCTGAGTGAAGAATTCTTTCTCATCTCAGTCTGAATGACTCACTCTTTATTCTTAGACTGTGACCCCTAAATCTGCATTTCCCAATATCGGGAACATTCTTCCCACATCTAACTTGTCCAATCCCATCAGGATTTTACGTGTTTCTACGCGATCCCCTCTCATTCCAAATTCCAGTGAGCATAAGCACAGTTGATTCAGTTCTCTTCATATATCAGTCCGTTACATGAATCAGTCTGGTGAACCTTGCTGGACTCCCTCAGTGGCAGGAACATCCTTCCTCAGACAAGGAGACCAAAACTGCACACAATACTCAGGGTGTGACCGACCCCTGTATAACTGTAGCACATACCGCTACTCCTATACTCCAATCCTCTTGCTATGAAAGATGAAGATTCCTGATGATTAGTTAAACTGTAATCCACAGCCAAGCCTGAGAGTTGCCCTATCCCCCTCCACCCGGACACTACTATGTCACACTCATGGCTACACAGTGGGGTGCGGGTCCAAGCTCGAAACTGTAGGACTGTGGTCTCCCTTGGACATCAGCCATCCACTGGTATTGTGCTGTATGTCAGACAGGATAAGGACAGATTCCTCGATCTACACACTCTGCCCCCCTGCCAGATACTTGCAGCTTCATTGCTTTGTTCAAAGACATTTTTGAGAAAATGATAAGCATTCTGAAGGAGTGGGCAGTGAGTGTGGGATGTGTGTGGGGAGTGAGTGTGGGATGTGTGTGGGGAGTGAGTGTGGGATGTGTGTGGGGAGTGGGTGTGGGATGTGTGTGGGGAGTGAGTGTGGGATGTGTGTGGGGAGTGAGTGTGGGATGTGTGTGGGGAGTGAGTGTGGGATGTGTGTGGGGAGTGAGTGTGGGATGTGTGTGGGCAGTGAGTGTGGGATGTGTGTGGGCAGTGAGTGTGGGATGTGTGTGGGGAGTGAGTGTGGGATGTGTGTGGGGAGTGAGTGTGGGATGTGTGTGGGGAGTGAGTGTGGGATGTGTGTGGGGAGTGAGTGTGGGATGTGTGAGGGGAGTGAGTGTGGGATGTGGTGGGGAGTGAGTGTGGGATGTGTGGGGGGTGTGTGGTGTGGGGGGGATGTGTGTGGGGAGTGGGTGTGGGATGTGTGGGGGTGGTGTGGGTGTGTGTGTGGGTGATGTGGGTGTGTGTGGGGAGTGAGTGTGGGTGTGTTGGGAGGGGGGAGTGGTGGGATGTGTGTGGGAGTGGGTGTGGATGTGTGTGGGGATTGAGTGTGTGGTGGTGGGGAGTGGGGGTGGGTGTGGGTGTGTGGGGTGAGTGTGGGATGTGTGTGGGGAGTGAGTGTGGGATGTTGTGGGGAGTGAGTGTGGGATGTGTGTGGGAGTGAGTGTGGGATGTGTGTGGGCAGTGAGTGTGGGATGTGTGTGGGGAGTGAGTGTGGGATGTGTGTGGGGAGTGGGTGTGGGATGTGTGTGGGGAGTGAGTGTGGGATGTGTGTGGGGAGTGGGTGTGGGATGTGTGTGGGGAGTGAGTATGGGATGTGTGTGGGGAAATAGGGAAATGCTCATGATCTGGTCTGAGGGGAATTTGAGAAGATATTTGACACAGCACCACACAAAAGACTTGGCAGCAAAATCATGGAGTAAGATGGAAAGCCTTCCCGTAAAGCTCCACTCTCACCCTCACTCCCCCCAACACCCTACCGCCCCCTCCCCACCCCTACCCTCATCCACTCTGCAACTTCCACTCTCACCCACACAGGAGTCTGAAGCTTGTTGGATGATTGAAAAGCCTGAAGCTCCTGTGTTCCTGTCTCTGGCTCCCCTCCCCTGCCTCACTCACAGTCACACTGAGCCCTGAACCAAATCAAACCTGTCTCAGAAATGTGACTCCCTCTTGGTACAGATCATAAGGAAAACTTTCTCCCTCTCTGCAGTGTCTCAGTGTGTACAGTTCAGCTTTCAGCTTACGTGATCCAGACCCACAGCAACAGGTCTCTGAAATAGCGCAACATATCACTCAGATGAAGGGCAGCTTGGGATGGCGATGGGGAACATGCTGACTCAGAGGAACACCTGTATCTTATGAGTGGATTTTATATTTCTGACTCATTTGTTCTTATATTCTAATTTTTCCCCTTTTTACGAACCTTTTGCTGACAAAATACTGCATGTTATTATCAAAAGAAGCCTTTGGAATCAATGGAAGTGACCAGCTGGATCCTGGGAGTCAGGAAGGGAAGGCAGATAGTCATTTAAAAGCAAATTACTGTAGATGCTGGAATCTGAAACCAAAAGAGAAAATGCTGGAAAATCTCAGCAGGTCTGGCAGCATCTGTAAGGAGAGAAAAGAGCTGACATTTCCAATCCAGATGATCCCTTGTCAAAGGGTGGTCTGGATTGTCACTCCTTTTCTCTCTTTACAGATGTTGATAATGGAATGGTGTTTTTGTGACTAGGAGGTTGTTCCTCCTCGGTTCACAGATTTACACACACTAACATTCTTTCCAGACATCTTGAGGCAATCATTCTCTGGGACCCTCTTATATTCCCAAAGGCTAATTGGCAAAGCATTAAACTGGAACCAACTTTTACATATCTTCAGCAGTATTTATTTCCAGTTACACATTACAAGCACACAGCTCCTAGTCCCAAATCACACCTTTAATCTTTATCCATTTATTGGGGTCCACAGTCTGCACATATTCAGCTATTAACTCCCTCTCTCTCTCTCTCTCTCTCGGTTTCAGCTCCTAAAGGTGGCGAGAAACAAGGAGGAAGAAGACAGGAAAGAACAGAAGCTAAAAGAAGAAAAGGAAAAGGAACTCCAGAAATCAGCTGCAAAAGACCCAAAGAAAAAGCGAGAAAAGTCAGCAGATAAAAAGAAAGGTATTTATCCTCATCACTGGGACTGGATTGGGAATACGGGAAGTCTCACGTCCCCAGTCTATCTGTATCGCTGTCGTATCCTCTGACAATTTCCAGCACCATCAGCAACTTTACCAATCTTCATGTGATCCACAAACTTACTAATCAGACCCCCCACATTTTCCTCCGGATCATTTATATATACTATAAACAACAGAGGTTCCCAGCACTGATCCCTGTGGAACACCACTAGCTACAGATCTCCATTCTGAAAAACATCCTTCCACTGCTGTCCTCGATCTATAACCAGGATGTGGAGATGCCGGCATTGGACTGGGGTAAACACAATAAGAAATCTCAGAATACCAGGTTAAAATCCCAAAGGTTTATTTGGTAGCAAAAGCCTGAATCCCATGTGATTTTAGTTTTGTACAATCTGCCATGTGGACTTTATAGGGTGACCCGATGGTTAGCACTGCTGCCTCACAGCGTCAGGGACCCAGGTTCAATGCCAGCCTCAGGTCACTGTCTGTACAGCTTCTGCATGTTCTCCCCATGTCTCTGTGGGTTTCCTCTGGGGGCTCTGGTTTCTTCCCGCAGTCCAAAGATGTGCGGGTTAGGTTGATTGGCCATGCTAAATTGCCCCTATGTGTCGAGGGATTATCTGGGTAAATATGTGGAGTTATGGGAATAGGGCCTGGGTGGGATTGTGGTCGATACAGATTCATCCAAATGTCCTTCTACACTGTAGGGAGTCTATGATTATCAAACACCTTACTAAAGTCAATATAAACTACATCCACAGCCCTTAACAATTATCTTTGTCACCTCTTCAAAAAACTCAATCAAGTTAGTGAGACATGACCTTTCCAAGCAAAACCATCTCCCTGTCATAAACTAGTCCATTTTCCTCCAAATGTGCTTATATCTTCTCCCTCAATTTCTTCTCCAAAAGCTTTCCCACCACTGATATCAGGCTCACCAACCTATAATTTCCAGGATCATCCCTGCTGCCTTTCTTACACAAGGAAACAACATTGGCAAGTTCCCATCCTCTGGAACCTTAGCTGTGATCAAAGAGGTTGTGAAGATGTTTGTTAAGGCTCCAGCTATTTCTCCCCTTGCCTCCCGCAGTAACCTGGGATCCGTCCCAACTGGATCCGGGGACTAGTTTACCTTGGTGCAAATTAGGACGCTCAAAACTTCCTCCTCCTATATATTGACATTCTCAAGAACATTCACACATCTATCTCTGACCTCAACATCAGTCATGTCCTCCTCCCTGGTGAATACTGACTCAAAGGGTTCATTTCACCCACTTCCTAAGGTTCCACAAATAACTTCCCTCCATTATCCTTGAATGGATCTAGTCTTCCTCTTGCTCCTCTTGCTCATAATATATGCATTTAAGCCTTGGGATTCTCCTTGACCCTATTTACTGAAGACATTCCATGGCCCCTTTTAGTCCTCCTAATTCCATAATTAAGTTCATTCCTACTTTCACTGTACTCCTCAAAACTTTTGTCGGTTTTTAGATGCCTGAGCCTATCGTATGCTTTCTTCATCCTTTTGACTAAGCTTACAATTTTCCTGGTCATCCATGGTTCCCAAATCCTGCCATTTCTATCCTTTTTTTGCAGGGACATGTCTCTCCCACACTTCAAACAACCAGCCTTTAAAAGCTTCTCACATGCCAGACGTGGTTTAGAAAATCAAGAGAGGATTTGATAGAAATGTGTAAGATCCTGAGGGGTATTGCCAATGTCGATGTGGAGGGGATGTTCCCTCTTGCTGGTGAATCTAGAGCGAGGAGTCACTGTTTAAAGGATAAGGGGCCTATCTAACAGGAAGCAGAAAGTGGAATCAGTAAATATTTTTCCGCCAGTTGGCAGTTGGTGATTAGTGGAATGAACTCAGTAAGAGATCTCATTCATGAGGTGAACACCTCGTTTGCCTGGCAAAGGCACAAACGCCGAAAGCTCACGGATTTACTATCAAATAAATCGGTTGTATTTAAAATTGGTGTTGCCAGACCTCTTACTGAGTTTACCCCAATCCAACGCCAGCATCTCTACATCATGATTAGTGGAATGAACATAGAACATAGAACACTACAGCACAAACAAGCCCTTCGGCCCACAAGTTGTGCTGATCATACCCATACCTACCAGGCCATAGAACTATCTGTAACCCCCAATCCCATTAAATCCCATGTACTCATCCAGAAGTCTCTTAAAAGACCCCAGCGAGTTTGCCTCTACCACCACTGACGGCAGCCGATTCTATTCACTCACCAGTGAAAAACTTATCTCGAACATCCCCTCTGTACTTGCTGCCCAGCAACTTAAACCTGTGTCCTCTCGTAGCGACCATTTCAGCCTTGGGAAATAGCCTCCGAGAATCCACTCTATCTATTCTTCTCAACTGCTGCAGGGTTCGATGCTGGGGCCTCAACTATTTACCATTTACATAGATGATCTGGAGGAAGGGGCTGAGTGCAGGGTGACGAAATTTGCTGATGACACGAAGATGAGTGGAAAAGCAAATTGTTTGGAGGATGTGGAAAGCCTGCAGAGGGATCTGGATAGTTTGAGTGAGTGGGCGAGGATCTGGCAGATGGAGTATAATGTTAGCAAGTGTGAGGTTATCCACTTTGGTAGGAATAATGGTAGGAAGGATTACTATTTAAATGGAGAAAAGCTGCAGCATGCGACGGTGCAGAGGGATCTGGGGGTCCTTGTGCACGAATCGCAAAAACACAGTCTGCAGGTGTAGCAGGTGATTAAAAAGGTGAATGCAATGTTGGCCTTTATAGTGAGGGGGATAGAATATAAAAGCAGGGAGGTTCTGTTGCAACTGTACAGGGCACTGGTGAGGCCGCAGCTGGAGTACTGTGTGCAGTTTTTGCTCCCTTGTTTGCGGAAGGATATATTGGCCTCGGAGGGAATACAGAGAAGGTTCACCAGGCTGATACCGGAGATGAGGGGGTTAACTTATGAGGAGAGACTGAATAGGCTAGGTTTGTACTCATTGGAGTTTAGAAGGCTGAGAGGGGATCTTATAGAGACTTACAAGATAATGAAGGGGATGGATAGGTTAGAGGTAGAGAGATTCTTCCCACTTAGAAAGAATAGCAGGACTAGAGGGCACAGCCTCAAAATAAGTTGGTGGGCGGTTTAGATCGGAGTTGAGGAGGAACTTCTTCACTCAAAGGGTGGAGAATCTTTGGAATTCTCTGCCCATTGAAGTGGTGGAGGCTTCCTCATTGAATATATTTAAGTCACAGGTAGATAGATTTCTGATAGACAAGGGAATTAAGGTTTATGGGGAGAAAGTGGGAAAGTGAAACTGATCCACTTCAGATCAGCCATGATCTTATTGAACGGTGGGGCAGGCTCGAGGGGCTGGATGGCCGACTCCTGCTCCTATTTCTTATGTTCTTATGGGCCAGCCATTTCAAATGGGTATAAGGTGAAGTTTCTTCTCTCAGAGGGTAATGAGTCTTTGGAAGCCTTTTCCTGAAAAAGCTTTGGAAGCAGAGATTTTGAATAGAGATGGAATGATTCTTGGAAAACAAGAAAGGATATCGGGGTCAGTGGGATGCAGGTTTGAGGTCAGGTTAGCCAGGGTCTTGTTCAATACAGGCTCGAAGGGCCGAATGGCCTACTCCCAGTCCATGTTTTATATATTTGTATAAAACTATCATTGATTGTTGTAAAAACTCATTTGATTGACTCATTTCCTTCAGCTATATATTTTTAATTCATGTATAGAATATGAGCTTTGCTGGCTGGGCCCATCCCCTTAATTACTCTTCATTTCAGAGTTAACGACATTGCTGCTGTAGGCCTGAGCGCGTAACGACAGCAAATTTCCTTCCCCATAGCACGTCAGTGACCCAGATGAGTTTTTCTGACAATCAGCAATGATTCTTAATTCCAGATCTATTTTGTATATCCAGATTTTACCATCTGCTGTGGTGGGATTTGAACTCGGAGTCACAGATTTAGCCCTGGGTTACGAGTCCAGTGACAATTCCACTATACCACTACCTCCCCTGTGACTCCAAACACAGAACAATGTGGTTAACTCTTAACTGCCCTCTGAAACTGGCAATGGAGACACTCAGTCCAGGAGGAAACAGTGAGGAGCAGTAAATGCTGCTCTTATCAACATCATAACATAATAACCCAGCAGGAACAGAGATCAAACATCTGACAAAAACCCCCAGGAGGGGGTAGGTTTTTGGGGGTGGGGAGGGGAGGGGTAAGGGCGGGGGAGGGGGGGGTAAGTGGCCGGGGGAGGGGGGGGTAAGGGCGGGGGAGGGGGAGGGGGGGACCCAAGGGCCAGCTGGGGATGGAGGGTAAGGGCAGCTGGGGGATGGAGAGGGCACAGGAAGCCCTGAGGACGGGGTCAGGAAGGATGCAGGAATGGGAAGGAAGAGGTCATTGTAATAGAACAGGCTGGAAAGAGTGAGGCCAGAGAGGAGCAAGCGGGGAGGATGGGGAAGGGTAGGGATAATGTGAGAAGAAGGAAAGGTGGTGATGGAGGAGAGGAGAGGAGAGGACAGGAGAGGAGAGGGGGAAAGAGGGCAGATAGGTTCTGGTCATGACTGTCAGATTGAGGGCAGCAAACGGGCAGTTTGTTCAATAATCTCTGAAATTCACACCGTAACAAAGTCACACCAAGCTCTGAGGACCAGGTTCCTCATACTCACCCAGTGAAGGGGCAAAATTATCTGAAGTTATGGCCACCTCTGGAACTTCCGCAGGCTCCTATTATGAAACACAATGTTAGGCACCTCGACCTGACCAGAACACCACCATTTCCCTCCATCTCCCAGCCTACCTCCCCATGTCCCTGAACACATCCCCTCCGATGATATTGCCCCGTCCTCTCCAATGATATTGTCCACATCCCAGAAATTGGTCCAGGCAGCCTTTGCTTTCACCTGTCTATCACTAACAGAGTGCTAACTATGTTGTCGGGAGCTCTGGAAGGTAGCTGTAATGCTGCTGCTTTTCACACATGTTCAGATTTATTCTCCTTCCAAACATTACATCACTACCATCTAGAAGAGCAGCAGATACCTGGGAATACCTGATCCGGAAGTTCCCCTCCAGTCACTCACTATCCTGACTTGGAAATATGTTGCCATTCCTTCACTGTTGTTGGGTTGAAATCCTGGAACTCCCTCTCTAACAGCACAGTGGGTGTACATACACCTCAGGGACTGCAGCTATTCCAGAAGGCAGCTCACTGCCACCCTCTCAACAGGAAGGGAATTGTTAAACTGCTCCTTTGCAGGGTTCATACAGACTGTGAGGTAACAGTTCTCTGATTCAAATTACGGTTGCACAATGAATGCTGATCTTGCCGTTGAAGCCCAGAACCCAAGAGGGGATTTAAAAAGAAAGCTGCCTCTGGGTGTCTGTAATCATTAACCCACTGCTGAGAGCAAAGCTGTTCCCATTCATAGAACATAGAACATTACAGCGCAGAACAGGCCCTTCGGCCTTCGATGTTGCGCCGACCAATTAGGAACAAGCAGTGACCCTCTAACCTAGACCATTCCCTTTTCATCCATAAACTTATCTACTAACCTCTTAAACGCCACCAAACTTGGCGCATCTACAACTGCCGCAGGCAGGGCATTCCATACCCTTACCACCCTCTGGGTAAAGAACCTACCTCTGACATCCGTCCTATAACTACCACCCCTTAATTTAAAGCTATGTCCCCTCGTGCTAGCTTTCTCCATCCTAGGAAAAAGGCTATCACTGTCCACCCTATCTAAACCTCTAATCATCTTATATGTTTCAATAAGGTCTCCTCTTAGCTGCCTTCTTTCTAACGAAAACAACCTCAAATCCCTCAGCCTCTCCTCATAAGACCTTCCCTCCGTACCAGGCAACATCCTGGTAAACCTCCTCTGTACCTTTCGTTAAAAGCTACAGTGCTGTCACAGAATTGTCAGGAGGGCAGGGCTGAGGGATGCTTCCTGCAGGTGGTGAAAGGGCTCTGGTCACATTCTTTCAATGTGGTCAGTGTGTGACTAATATCAGAAACCGGTCACCCCTGCCTGTGACAGGCCCCCACCCTTCCACAATGCCAAATCATCAAGTCAGTGAGAGACCATCACACAGAGCTGCTCTCAGTTACAGCACACATTCCAAATCCACCCCTTTTATTAGGATTAGGAGATATCGCGGCTGCAATTTTACAAAATAATTCAAAGTTCCTAAAGGATGAATAGACAGAGGTGTCTGTTTTTTTTTAAGTGAACTGTGTTTTGAACGAGGGCTGAAAGGCCTGTGCTGTGCTGTTTTATGATAATTTACAGCATTCTGTGCAATGCTCCCTCCACCCCACTTCCCACGATGGCCATCAGGTGGTGCAGGGGGAAGTGGTGGAGGGGGGTGTGTGGGGGCAGAGGGGGTGGCAGCAGCGTGCTCAGGGGGCCTTTGGGCACGTGCCAATTTCCCAGTGATCAGCCTCGATCCCACATCCTCCTCCTACCTACCCCCCACCCCAGGGTCTGGCTCAGTCCCCATCTGAGCCCAGACCCAATATATAGATTCCTCCTCCCCAATCCCCTCCCCGGATCTGGCTCTATCCCGTTTTAGTCCCACCACCCATGAGGCCCCATTAAGGGAGATAAATTCCCAGGGCCAGATGGGATGGACCCCAGGCTTCCGCAGGAAGCCAAGGGGAGAAATAGCTGGGGCCTTAACAGATACCTTCACATCCTTTTTGATCATAGGTGAGGTTCCAGAGGATGAAGACGAGCCAATATTGTTCCTTTGGTTAAGAAAGGAAGCAAGGATAATCCAGGAAATGATAGGCCAGTGATCCTAATGTTAGTGGTGGGAAAGCTTTTGGAGAAGATACTGAGGGAGAGGATATCAGCACATTTGGAGGAAAATGGATTAGTTACTAACAGTGCCAGGCAATACAACAGGACATAGATAAGCTGGAAGATTGGGCAGATAGATGGCAAATGGAATTTAATCCGGATAAATGCGAGGTGATGCACTTTGGCCGGAATAATATAGAGGGGAGTTATAGGATAAAAGGTAAAACTATCCGGAGTATAGAGTCGCAGAGAGACCTGGGGGTGCAAGTTCACAAGTCTCTGAAGGTGTCAGTACAGGTGGAGAATGTGATAAAGAAAGTGTATGGTATGTTAGCCTTCATAGGAAGGGGTATAGAATACAAGAGTAGGAGTTTGATGTTGCAAGTGTATAGAACGTTGGTTAGGCCTCACTTGGAGTACTGCGTCCAGTTCTGGTCGCCGTACTACAGGAAGGATGTGGAGGCCCTGGAGAGAGTGCAGAGGAGATTTACCAGGATGCTGCCTGGTATGGAAGGGCTGCCTTACGAGGAAAGATTGAACGCACTGGGGTTGTTTTCCCTTGAAAGACGTCGGCTGAGAGGGGATCTATTAGAGGTATATAAGATTATGAGGGGTATAGATAGAGTAAATGGTGGTAAGCTTTTTCCACCATTAGAAAAGGATAGAACGAGGGGTCACGGCCTTAGGGTGAGGGGGGCTATGTATAAGACGAATATTAGAGGGCAGTTTTTCACACAAAGGGTAGTGGGGGTGTGGAATGCACTGCCGAGTAAGGTGGTGGGAGCAGGCACGCTAGGGTTGTTTAAGGGTCTCTTGGACAGCCACATGAGCGGTCTGCAGATGGAGGGATATAGGAGGACTGTTTAAATACTTTATTTGTTTCCACAGGCTATTCGGTCCACCTTGTTGACCAACAAGGGCATGCATTCGGCAGGTTGTGCGAGGGCTGCTCCTGGAGGTTACTTCAGGAGTGGCCTAGTGTTTCACATTGTTAGTGTATGCTTAAACTGGACCATCTGATGGGCACCATGACAGCTCAGAGACTATCGCTGTTGCTGTGCAGACACATGGATTTGGGCCTGTGTCTGCGGGAGTTTGCGCGTTCTCCCCGTGGTTGCGTGGGTTTTCTCCGGGTGCTCCGGTTTCCTCCCACATCCCAAAAATGTGCTCTTAGGCTGATTGGGTAACAAATTGTCCCTATATTGGTCTCTATATGTCATTAAGACGTTAGGATGGCGGCGCGGGCTTGTTGGGCCGAAGGGCCTGTTTCCTGTGCTGTGTTGTTCTTTGTTCTTTAACAGGCAACATGGTCATGTCTCACTAACTTGATTGAGTTTTTTGAGGAGGTGACAAAGATAATTGATGAGGGGAGGGCTGTGGATGTAGTTTATACAGACTTCAGTAAGTTGTTTGACAAATTTCCGTTTGCAGACTGATATAAATACTAGAATTACATGGGATTTAGGGTGGGCTGGTTAGATGGATACAGAGCTGGCTTGCTTATAGAAGATCGAGGACAGCAGTGGAAGGATGTTTTTCAGAATGGAGATCTGTAGCTAGTGGTGTTCCACAGGGATCAGTGCTGGGAACCTCTGTTGTTTATAGTATATATAAATGATCTGGAGGAAAATGTGGAGGGTCTGATTAGTAAGTTTGTGGATCACATGAAGATTGGTAAAGTTGCTGATGGTGCTGGAAATTGTCAGAGGATACGACAGGATGGAGATAGTTTGGAGACTTGAACACAGAAACGGCAGGTGGAGTTTAAACCCGACAAATGTGAGGTGATGCATTTTGGATGATCAAATTTAGGTGTGAATTATACAATAAATAACAGAACCTTTGGAACATTAACATACAGAAGGATCTGGATGTACAGGTCGACAGTTCCCTAAAAGTGATAACAGAAGTGGCCAAGGTGATTCTAAAAGCAGATGGTTTGCTCATCTTCATCAGCCGGGTCATTGAGTACAAGAGTTGGGAAATCATGTTGTAGATATATAGAACTACAGTTAGGCTGCATTTGGAGTATTGTGTGCAGTTCTGGTCTCCACACTACCAGAAGGATGTGGAAGCTTTGGAGAGAGTGCAAAGAAAGTTCACTGGTCTCGAGGGTGTTGGCTATGAGGAGAGGCTGAATAAAGTAGGATTGTTTTCACTAGAAAGACAGAGGCCGAGGGGAAATCTGATAGAGGTTTATAAAATTATGAGACACAGACAGGATGGATAGTTAGAGGATTTTTGCCAAGGCAGAAGCGTCATTAAAAGGGAGCACAGGTTCAAGGTGAGAGGAGGGAAGTTTAAGGGAGATATGCAGGGGAAGATTTTCACACAGAGTGGGTATTGGAACACGCCGACAGAGGATGTGGTGGAAGCAGGCACATTAGCAAAAATTTAAGAGGCATCTGGATGGGTTCATGAACAGGGAGGGAATAGGAAGGAAATAGGGATATACGGACCCAGTGAGGGCAGAGGGTTATTTTTAGTTAGGACATCATGATCGGCACAGGCTTGGAGGGTCGAAGCCTGTCAGTCATCCTATATCCTGTGCTGTACTTTTCATTGTTCTTAGTACACTCCCAAGGATTTTACCGTAGAGGCTCTGCTTTCAATTTTCTGGGGTTCTGCTGGATCAGGGATGCCTGGCTGTTGGTCTGACTGGGGGGGCTTGGAGGCTAGCCTTTCTGTTCGTTGCCTCTCACGACGTCGCTTTAACCTGCAAAACATAAAACAATTCTCAGAAAAAAATCACATTCATCCCATGATCCAGTGTCCTTTAATCCCACTGTCTTCCATATTACAGAATCCTACAGTGCAGAAGAGACCCTTTGGCCCATCGAGTCTGCTTTTGGGAGTCTGCATCTCCTTTTGGGAAGTGGATAATGATATTGGACCTGACTTGCACAATGACAACTTTCAAGCAAGATAATGTGAAAATGTTACAATGAGAGGGCTGAAGAGCTGAGGAGCGGTCAGTTTGCTGTTGTGAAGACATGTCGTGAGCAAAGCACCAACATTGATGACTCAATGCCTGAAAGGTTCTGACCTGCCCACCTAATCCCACTTGCCAGCATTTGGCCCATAGCCTTGAATGTAATGATGTGCCAAGTGCTCATCCAGGTACTTTTTAAAGGACGTGAGGCATCCCACCTCCACCACCCTCCCAGACAGTGCGTTCCAGACCCTCACCACCCCTCTAAACATCCCACCCCTCACTGTTAACTTGTGTCCCACGTAACTGATCCTTCAATGAAGGGGAATGGCTGCTCTGCATCCACCCTCTCCATATCCCTCATAATCTTGAACTCCCTCAATTGGGTCGTCCCGTCAGTCTTCTCTGTTCCAATGAAAACAATTCAAGCCTATCCAACCTCTTATAACTAAACACTCCATCCCAGGCAGCATGCTGGTGAATCCCCTCTACACCCTCTCCGGTACAATCATATCCTTTTTATAATGTGGTGACCAGAACTGCACACAGTATTCCAGCTGTGGCCTCACCAAAGTTCCATACAACTCCATCATGACCTGTCTGCTGTTGTAATCTATACCCCGATCGATAAAGGTGAGCGTTCCATGTGCCTTTTTCACCACCCTATTAACCTGTCTTTCCACCTTCAGAGATTTATGGACAAAAATGCAAGTTTGCTTTGTTCTTTGGAACTTCCCAGGGTCAGACCTTTCATAGTGTATTTCCTTATCAAATTATTCTTTCCAAAGTACATCACCTCACACTTTTCATGGTTAAACTCCATCTGCTGCTTCTTCACCCATTTGACCATCTTATCTCCATCTTCCTGTAACCCAAGACACTCACCCTCACTGTTAACCACCTGGCCAATCTTTGTGTCATCCACAAACTTACTGATCTTACACTCAGACAATCATCAATGCCATTTGTATAAATGACAAACAGTAGGGGGCCCAGCACAGATCTCTGTGATGTGCCATTGGTCACTGGCCTCCAGTCACCGAAGCAGCTGTGTGTCACCACTCTTTGTCTTCTATCACTAATAAGAAGTCTCACATCAGGTTAAAGTCCAACAGGTTCATTTGGTAGCAAAAGCCATTAGCTTTCAGGCCTCTGACTCTTTGTCAGGTGAGTGGAGAGTGAAACTTTAACCAGGTGTTGTGAGACTTCTTACTGTGTTTACCCCAGTCCAACGCCAGCATCCCCACATCATTTCTACCGCTAAGCCAATTCTGAATCCACCTTGTCAGTCATCCTATATCCCACATGCATTATCCTCCTTAATAAGTCTCCCATATGGGACTTTGTCAAAGGCTTTGCTAAAATCCATTAAATTACATCAATAGCACTGCCCTCATCCATACTCTTGGTTACATGCTCAGAAAATTCAATCCAATTTGTTAGATATGAATACCCTCTAACAAAACCATGCTGACTATCCCTGATCAAACCTTGCCTCTCAGAATGAAGACAAATTCTCTCCTTCAGAATCTGCTCCAGTAGTTTCCCAATCACAGATGTGAGACTCACCAGTCTGTAGTTCCTTGGCTTTTCTCTACAATCTTTCTTAAATAGTAGAACTTTATTAGCTGTTCTTCAGTCCTCTGGCACCTCCCCGCTGAGCAGTCTCACAACACCAGGTTGAAGTCCAACAGGTGAGTGGAGAGTCACCAGAGTGATCAGAACTCTCCACTCACCTGACGAAGGGGCAAACCCCAAAAGCTTGTGGGTTTAGAACATAGAACATAGAACATTACAGCACAGAACAGGCCCTTCGGCCTTCGATGTTGCGCCGACCAATATAAAAAGCAATGCCCCTCCAAACTAAACCATTCCCTTCTCTTCCATATACTTATCAAATAAACCTGTTGGACTTTAACCTGGTATTGTGAGGCTTCTTACAGTGTTTATTCCAGTCCAATGCTGGTATCTCCACATCATGACCTCCCCAGTGGCCAGGGAGAAGTAAAAAAATTGGGTCAGAGCCCCTGCAATTTCCTCCCTCACCTCCCACAACAGCCTGGAACACAGTTCGAACATAGAACATAGAACATTACAGCACAGAATTCGTCCAGACCTGGCGATTTATCCACTTTTATGCCTGCCAATATCACTAATACCTTGTCACTTCCTATGACAATTTTTTCCACAGCCTCACTGTCTCTCTCCCCAACTTCCATAATTATCTCCTCATTCTCAAGGGCAAAGACAGACCCTCCCAGTTCCCTCTGGCTCCACCATAGTGTGCTCCCTTGGTCCGTAATGGGCCCCACTCTTTCCCCAATTATCCTCTTCCCCATTGATAAACTTACAGAATATCTTAGATATCCTTCACTTTGAGAATGAGAAAGTTGAATCTGAAATAAGTATCTTAAACTGAAATGAAGGAAAGAACAAGGGAAGGAAGACAGTCAGCTAAAATAGACTGGGAAAATAAGTTGCAAGGAAAGGTGATAGATAAGCAGTGGCAGTGATCTAACGAGATATTTGAGGGCAAATCTACGTCTAGCATGAGGGAGGCTTTTAAAGGCCAGTTGATTGAAGTATGGGACAGAATGTCTCCATAAAAATGAAGGATAGAAATGGTAGAATTTGGGAACCAAGGAAATTGTAAGCTTAGTCAAAAGGAAAAAGGAAGCATCCAATAGATCTGGACATCTAAAAACCAAGGAATAGAACATAGAACATAGAACAATACAGCACAGAACAGGCCCTTCGGCCTTCGATGTTGTGCCGACCAAAATAAAAAGCAATGCCCCTCCTAACTAAACCATTCCCTTCTCATCCATATACTTATCAACTAACCTCTTAAACGCCACCAAACTTGGCGCATCTACAACAGCTGCAGGCAGGGCATTCCACTCCCTAATCACTCTTTGAGTAAAGAACCTACCTCTGATATCCGTCCTATAACTCATACCCCTTAATTTAAAGTTGTGTCCCCTCGTGCTAGCTTTTTCCATCCTAGGAAAAAGGCTATCACTGTCCACCCTATCCAAACCTCTAATTATCTTATATGTTTCAATAAGATCCCCCCTTAGCCGCCTCCTTCCCTTAAGACCCTTAAGACTTCCCATAGACCATTGGGAAGTCTTCATGACGGAGGGGCATCTATACAAGAGGGACGGGGAACAGTTGTCTGGGAAGGGCACCCATATTTTAGCTGGGAGGTTAGCTGGAGTGTTCCGGCAGGGTTTAAACTAATATGGAATACAATGAAAATAGGAAGAAACTTAAACATGGGATTAGGAGGACTAAAAGTGGCCATGAAATATCTTGAGCAAACAGGGTCAAGGAGAATCACAAGGCTTTTTATGAGTATATTTGGAGCAAGAGTTAAGTTTTTAAGCTTTTATTAGTGACAAGTGGAGCTGAGATTAGAAGATATGTTTTTAGTCAGAGAGAATGAGGGGATAATGAATAGGGACCATAGTCCAGAAGGGACCCCAGGGCCTATGAGGAGGGATGGGTGGGTTACAGATAGGAAATGGAAAAAGAAAAGGAGTCACGGCACTAAGATCACCCCAGAGGAGGCATCCCAGAGTATCAAGGGTAGGGCAAAGGCTGAGGTAGAGAGGGCAAGGGAGGGGGATCAGAATGCCCCGGAGGACGGAAGGAGTGCGGGATGTGAGATAGTGGTGGGGGATGGGAAGGTCAAGGGGACCGACAGGTGGTTCTGTGGGCAAAAGAGAGACTCCAGGATGGTAATCTGCCTCCCTGGAGCAGGGGTCCAGGGTGTTTCAGAGAGGGTAGAGGGAATTTTGAAGCGTAGAGGGTCTAAGGCTGATGTAATAGTTCACGTAGGAGAGAAGGATGTAGGAACAAAGAACAGGGGGGACATATGTAGGCAGTTCAGGGAGTTGGGGGCTCGGCTGAAGTGTAGGGCTTCCAGGGTGGCATTCTCTGGGCTGCTGCCGAAGCCCGGGACTGATAGGGTCGGGAAAAATGAGTTACTACAACTGAATGTGTGGTTGAGGGATTGGTGTAGGGCAGAGGGTTTCCAATTCATAGACCATTGGGAAGTCTTCATGACGGAGGGGCATCTATACAAGAGGGACGGGGAACAGTTGTCTGGGAAGGGCACCCATATTTTAGCTGGGAGGTTAGCTGGAGTGTTCCGGCAGGGTTTAAACTAATATGGAGGGGGGGTGGGGAGACAGGGGGAATTGGGAGTGGGAGAGAGATGGGAGACAGGGTAAGTCCAGATGGCAGGAAGGAGGGTCAGAGAGGGCCTGAGGGTCTTCAGTGCATGTGTTTTAACGCGAGGAGTGTGACTGGCAAAACAGATGAACTGAAGGCAATAATGTTCACGATGAAGCTAGAAGTGGTGGCGGTGACTGAGACGTGGCTAAAGGAAGGGCAGGACTGGCAATTGAATATTCCGGGGTACAAGTGTTTTAGGCATGATAGAGGTGGTTTGAAGAGAGGAGGGGAGTGGCGTTATTAGTTAAGGATCACATCATAGCAGTGCAGAAGGAGGGTGGTATGGCTGAGTTAGGAATTGAGTCGCTATGGATGGAGTTGAGGAATAGGAAGGGAGAGGTTACTATGTTGGGTGTGTTCTACAGACCGCCCAACAGCCCACGGGCCGTGGAAGAAGGGATATGCAGGGAAATTTTAGATAAGTGTAAGAAGAATAGGGTGGTTGTAGTGGGAGATTTCAATTTCCCTGGGGTAGATTGGAAGGTGCCGAGAGCGGAAGGTGCAGACGGGGAGGAATTTGTACAGTGTGTTTTAGAAGGGTCCTTGGAGCAGTATGTGGATAGCCCGACTAGAGAGGGGGCTATACTGGACTTGGTTCTGGGGAATGAGCCAGGGCAGGTGGTTGATGTTGTAGTAGGAGAGCATGTGTCTAATAGTGATCACAACTCTGTCTGCTTTAGGGTATTAATGGAAAAAGATGAAGTCTGCCCTAAAGGGAGGGTGTTAAACTGGGGGAGGGCTAGATACAGCCGGATTAGGCAGGATCTTAAGAATACCGACTGGGATAAGCTGTTCGAGGGTAGGTCGACGCAGTACATGTGGGAGTCTTTCAAGGGAAAACTAAAATCTTTGCAGGAAAGACATGTGCCGGTAAGGAGGAAGGATGGGAAAGGTAGGATTAGAGAACCGTGGGTTACTAGGGATATCGAGGACTTGGTCAGGAAGAAGCGGGAGGCATACGTTAGATCTAGGCAACTGGGAACAGAGACAGCGCTGGAAGCTTACAGAGAGTGTAGACGGGATCTTAAAAGGGGTGTCAGAAAGGCAAAAAGGGGCCACGAGATGGCTCTGGCAGGTAGGATTAAGGAAAATCCTAAGGCATTTTACTCCTATGTAAGAAGCAAAAGGATGGTTAGAGGGAAGATTGGACCTCTCAGGGACAGAGGAGGGGAACTATGCTTAGAGCCTGAGGGAATGGGGGAGATCTTGAATGAATACTTTGCGTCAGTATTCACGAGGGAGAGGGGCCTGATGTCTGGTGCCGGCTTTGAGGAATTTGAGGACCCGTTAAAGGAAATAACCATTACGAGGGAAGAGGTGTTGGGGCTTTTAGGCAGCATAAAGCCTTATAAAGCTCCGGGGCCTGATGGTATTTACCCCAGACTGCTAAGGGAGGTGAGAGATGACATTGCTGATCCTCTGATGCAAATCTTTGTCTCTTCTTTGGACACAGGTGTGGTCCCAGAGGATTGGAGGATAGCAAATGTAGTACCGTTGTTTAAAAAGGGTCAGAGGGATAACCCAAGGAACTATAGGCCGGTGAGCTTGACTTCAGTTATAGGTAAGCTAATGGAGAAGATCCTCAGGGACAGGATGTATGAACATCTGGAGCGCTGCGATCTGATCAGGGATACGCAGCATGGCTTCGTTAAGGGGAGGTTGTGCCTTACGAATCTAGTGGAATTTTTTGAAGAAGTGACAAAAACGGTTGATGAAGGACAAGCCGTTGATGTCGCCCACATGGATTTCAGTAAGGCGTTTGACAAGGTTCCTCATGGTAGGCTGATAGAAAAGGTGAAGGCGCATGGGATACAGGGCCAGGTATGTAGATGGGTTGAGAATTGGCTTGGGAGGAGGAGACAGCGGGTAGTAGTGGAAGGCTCATTTTCCAACTGGAGGTCTGTCACTAGTGGTGTGCCACAGGACTCAGTACTAGGACCTCTTCTATTTGTGGTTTATATAAATGACTTGGAAGAGGGGGTAGGTGGTGTGATCAGCAAATTTGCTGATGACACTAAGATGCTTGGATTGGCAGAAACTGAGGAGCAGTGCCAGGCAATACAACAGGACATAGATAGGCTGGTAGATTGGGCAGATAGATGGCAAATAGAATTTAATCCGGATAAATGCGAGGTGATGCATTTTGGCTGGAATAATGTAGAGGGGAGTTATAGGATAAAAGGTAAAACTATCCGGAGTATAGAGATGCAGAGAGACCTGGGGGTGCAGGTTCACAAGTCTCTAAAGGTGGCAGTACAGGTGGAAAAGGTGATAAAGAAAGCGTATGGTATGTTAGCCTTCATAGGAAGGGGTATAGAATACAAGAGTAGGAGTTTGATGTTGCAAGTGTATAGAACGTTGGTTAGGCCTCACTTGGAGTACTGCGTCCAGTTCTGGTCGCCGTGCTACTGGAAGGATGTGGAGTCCCTGGAGAGAGTGCAGAGGAGATTTACCAGGATGCTGCCTGGTATGGAAAGGCTGTCTTACAAGGAAAGATTGAACGCACTGGGGTTGTTTTCCCTTGAAAGACGTCGGCTGAGAGGGGGTCTATTAGAGGTATATAAGATTATGAGGGGTATAGATAGAGTAAATGGTGGTAAGCTTTTTCAACCATTAGAAAAGGATAGAACGAGGGGTCACGGCCTTAGGGTGAGGGGGGCTATGTATAAGACGAATATTAGAGGGCAGTTTTTCACACAAAGGGTACTGGGGGTGTGGAATGCACTACTGAGTAAGGTGGTGGGAGCAGGCACCCTAGGGTTGTTTAAGGGTCTCTTGGACAGCCACATGAGCGGTCTGCAGATAGAAGGATATAGTAGGACTGTTTAAATATCCTATTTGTTTCCACAGGATGTTCAGTCCACCTTGTTGACCAACAAGGGCATGCATTCGGCAGGTCGTGCGAGAGCTGCTCTTGGACGTTACTTCAGGAGTGGCCTAGTGCATCATGTCGTTAGTGTATGCTTAAACTGGACCATCTGATGGGCACCATGACAGCTCAGGGACTATCGCTGTTGCTGTGCAGACACATGGATTTGGGCCTGTGTCTGCGGGAGTTTGCGCGTTCTCCCCGTGGTTGCGTGGGATTTCTCCGGGTGCTCCGGTTTCCTCCCACATCCCAGAAATGTGCTCTTAGGCTAATTGGGTAACAAATTGGTCCCTATATGTCATTAGGAGTGCGGCGCGGGCTCGTTGGGCCGAAGGGCCTGTTTCCGGTGCTGTGTTGCTCTTTGAATTATATTCACACTGCAATGAAGTTACTATGAAAATCCCACAATCGCCACACTCTGGTGCCTGTTTGGGTACACTGAGGGAGAATTTAGCGAGCGAAAGAATAGGCCCACTCAAGGACAATGCAGAGATGTTATACATGGAAACACAGGAAATAGGTGAGATCCTTAATGAGTACTTTGTATTGTTATTCACCAAGGAGAAGGATTTGATGGATGTTAGGAATAGGTTGCGAACATTGTAGAGAATGTCAATACATTGAAGGAGGAAGTATTAGGTATTGTATCTCCAAGAAAATCTCAGCAGGTCCCGCAGCATCTGTAAGGAGAGAAAAGAGCTGATGTTTGGAGTCCAGATGACCCTCTGTCCTTTTAGCTTTGACAAATGATCATCTGAAGTACTGCGTGCAGTTCTGGTCGCCACATTATAGGAAAGAATGTGCTTGTGATTGCACTGGGCGGGGTGGTGGTGCAGAGGAGATTTACCAGGATGCTGCCTGGGATGGAACATTTAAGTTATGAAGAGGCTTGGGTTGTTCTTGTTGAAGCAGAGAAGACTGAGGGGATGACCTGATCAAGGTGACAAAGTGATGAGAAATGGACAGAGTGGATAAGAAGCAGCCATTCCCCCTACTAAAGGGTCAGTCACAAGGGAACATAGGTTCAAGGTGAGGAGAACATAGAACATAGAACATAGAACAATACAGCACAGAACAGGCCCTTCGGCCTTCGATGTTGTGCCGACCAAAATAAAAAGCAATGCCCCTCCAAACTAACCATTCCCTTCTCTTCCATATACTTATCAACTAACCTCTTAAACGCCACCAAACTTGGCGCATCTACAACTGCTGCAGGCAGGGCATTCCACTCCCGAACCAGCCTTTGGGTAAAGAACCTACCTCTGATATCCGTCCTATAACTATCACCCCTTAATTTAAAGCTGTGTCCCTCGTGCTAGCTTTCTCCATCCTAGGAAAAAGGCTATCACTGTCCACCCTATCTAAACCTCTAATCATCTTATATGCTTCAATAAGATCCCCCCTTAGCCGCCTCCTTTCTAACGAAAACAACCTCAAATCCTTCACCCTCTCTTCATAGGACCTGCCCCCCATACCAGGCAACATCCTAGTAAACCTCCTCTGTACCCTCTCCAATGCCTCCACATCTTTCTTATAATGTGGCGACCAGAACTGCACACAATACTCCAAGTGCGGCAGCACTAGAGTTTTGTACAGCTGCAACATGATGCTGCGGCTCCTAAATTCAATCCCCCTACCAATAAAAGCTAAGACTCCATATGCCTTCTTAACAACTTTATCCACTTGACTACCTACTTTCAGGGATCTACTGACACATACACCAAGATCCTTCTGTTCCTCAACACTATTAAGAGCCCTACCATTAGCCCTATACTCTACACATTTATTGTTCCTGCCAAAGTGCATTACCTCACACTTTCCCACATTAAACTCCATTTGCCACCTCTCGGCCCAGCTCTGCAACTTGTCCAAGTCACTCTGTAAACTAAAACACCCCACTTCACTATCTACCACACCACCAACTTTAGTATCATCTGCAAATTTACTGATCCATCCCTCAATACCCTCATCCAGATCATTTATAAAAATTACAAACAGCAGGGGCCCCAAAACAGACCCCTGGGCACACCACTTGTCACCGAACTCCACGATGAATATCTCCCATCAACCACCACCCTCTGTCTTCTATCTGCCAGCCAATTCCTAATCCAATTAGCTAAATCACCCTCGATTCCACACATCTGCATTTTCTGTAGAAGTCTTCCATGGGCCACCTTATCAAACGCCTTACTAAAGTCCATATATACTACATCAACCGCCTTACCCCCATCCAACCTCTCTGGTCACTTTCTCAAAAAACTCAATGAGGTTAGTAAGGCATGACCTACCCTTCACGAAACCATGCTGACTATCCCCAATCAATTCATTTCTCTCTAAATAAATATAAATCCTATCCCTAATAATTCTCTCCAATACCTTGCCCACAACAGAAGTAAGACTCACTGGCCTATAATTCCCTGGAAGGTCTCTCTTCCCCTTCTTAAACAATGGGACAACATTCGCTATCCTCCAGTCCTCCGGAACCACACCCGTAACCAACGAGGACCTGAAGATCAGCGCCAGAGGCTCTGCAATCTCCTCTCTTGCCTCCCAGAGAATCCTAGTGTAAATCCCGTCCGGCCCAGGGGACTTATCCAACTTCAAACCCTCGAGAATTTCTAACACATCCTCCCTATCTACTACAATACTTCCCAATTTGCAACCCTGTACCTCAGTGTTCTCCATAGGTACATTTCCAGCACTCTGCGTGAATAGCTACATTTCCAGCACTCTGCGTGAATTGGAGCAGGAGGTTTGGTGGGGATTTGAGGAAAAACCTTTTATCCAAAGGGTGGTGAGGGTCTGGAATGTGCTGCCTGGGAGGGTGGTGGAGGCAGAATGCCTCACATCCTTTAAAATGTGCCTGGGTGAGTGCTTGGTTCATCATAACATTCAGGGCTATGGGCCAGTACTGGTAAATGGGATTAGGTGGGAGTTCAGATGTTGCCATTGTGTCACTGCAGACTCAATGGGCCAAAGGGCCTCTTCTACACAGTACGATTCTGTGATTCTATGAGGTTGGGCCTGTACTCATGGGAATTCAGAAGAATGAGAGATGATCTTGATGAAACATTAAAGATTGTAGGGATTCTGAGAGAAAATTTTCCCTTATTTGGGGAATCTAGAACTAGGGCCACCATTTCAGAATAACTGGTCTCCGAATAAGACGGAGATGAGGAGGATTCTGTTCCCTCAGAGGGTTGTTATTCTTTGGAATTTTCTTCCACAGAAAGCAGTGGAGGTTGTGCCAGGGAGTATACTGAAGAGTGCATTAGACAGATTTTTGATTGCTTATGGAGCTCAGAGAGATGCATTGCCGGGAATGTGGGGTCGAGGGCAGGATTAGATCAGCCGTAATCTCATTGAAAGGCGGAGCAGGTTGATGGGATCATTTGCTTCCCGGTCCTGCCCAGTCTGGTCACACACTCTATATGTTTCTACAGATTTGCTACTATTAAATGGGATAATGCAAAGAATGAAGTAAAACCACCTCACGAATTCATACCTCTTCTTACTGCTTTGATTGGTCCTGGGCTCAAATGGCTCAACGTTGACTTTCAGAAGATGGAAGGCTCGAGGTTGTTGTCCTAAAGGTTGTTGAACGTGACGCCGTTGGCCTTGTTCAAAAGCAATGAGATCCTGAGCTGGAATGAGTTTTGGAGGATTGACCATTGACAGCTAGAATAAAGAAGAATATAGTTTTTGAGGAAGGAATATTGGTGGGCACAGCAGATATTGAATTTTAACTGTGGCCAACGTACAGCATTGACACTCCAGAGGTGGCCTTCAAACCCACCCTCTGCCTGGGGATGGTGTGTTATGTTGCACTGCATTGAAGTGAATAGAGGTCTCTCACCAGCAATGACAGTTGTTTGTCTTGTGGCTAAAATATCCTGTAATGTGACAGCACTGAATAATCCCAACCCAATCATCCCAGCAACTTCAGAAATGGCCTGAGATACACTTACAATGAAGTACAGCAAATAATGTGGTACAGAACATAGATGGAGACAGGCAAAACTATCTCAATAACTTTGACATTAGAAAATAGTGTGGATATTTTGACATAACATGGCCCTGTCCTTCTTACCTTGTCCTGGCAAAGACCGCTTTTCCTTAACAAGGTGGACACACCCATTCCCCTTGGTGCCAAGACTCCGGTATCTCTTCCCCCTCACCATGACTGGACAGAGGCCCATCCAACCCCGTCAACAGAGCAGAGAACCCTTAGACTGAGAATCCCTTCCTGAGTGTACTGGACGAGCTTACCTGGGTCGCTGGGCTGAAGCTGCAATATGGCTGCTGCCGTCTAGGATTCGGAGCTGATGCTGCAGAGAGTCTCCACGACCATCCAGGCTCTGTCTGAGTGTTTAGCAGCTGCTTTTCCATCAAAGGAAAGTGGGTGTTGAGAGTGGGCTGGGGGAGGTGGAGGAGAGGCATTCTGAGCATCCGAGAGCAGCCTGTGTGTGAGGATGGAGGCAGGAATTGCCTCGGGAATCTCTCAGTAGAGTGGATAGGGCCCTTTGCCGGAGGCTCAGTCCATTGAGAAGCTGGAGGCTGCTGATATTGATCCAGGTTCAGGTGTTTGGGTGGGCTTCCATGGAACAACTTCTCCGCCCTCTCCTGTTCTTCAGCTGCTTTCTGCAGACTCCCAAGATCATATGCAGCTGAGTTTAAATGGGAAGGAAAGCCAGGCTGTGGCCTGTGACAGGGCTCTGGGCTGGGAACCCAAGCCTCTCGGGGGGTGGATTGCAGTAGAGGTATGGAGTGAGCTTGCTTAGTGAATGTCACTGAAGGCGTCCTGAGCTCATAGCGAGGCCGGAGTCGCAGCAGTGGGAGAGCAGCCGTTGAGTTTGTCCGAGGAGTGAAGTGGAAGAGTGCCGCAGGAGGCTGAGGTCCGAGGTTCAGGAGGAAGTGCGGTCGGATAGAATCACTGCCTGTGCTCGGCACACTTTGGGAATCAGAGATCCGTGGCAATGTCCGCACATCATCACCTTTAGGTGGTGGATGGAGAGAGAACTCCTCTGGCTTCTAAGGAATAAAGGAGAACATCAGTGGACAGATCCAAAGACCCAATGCTTAAAGGAAGATAATATCTGACAACAGGATTTCAGCTCAAAGCCAATCATTGAAGGAGGATTCCGATTTCAATATTTCGATTCAAATACACGGAAAGCTGGTCTGATGGAATAATTAGTCTGAAGATTTATACAAAACTTTGGAGCAAAGGTTTAAGGTCTGAGGCTTAAAGAAGATGTACGAGGCAGATTTTTTTACACAGAGAGTGATCGGTGCCTGGGACTCACTGCCAGGGGAGGGAACAAAAGCGGAATACGATAGTAAGCTTTAAGGGGCTTCTGGACAAGTACATGAACAGGATGGGAATAGAGTGATATGGTCCCTGGAAGGGTAGGGGGTTTTAGTTCAATCAGGCAGCAGGATTGGTGCAGGCTTGGAGAGGCTGAAGGGCCTCTTCCTGCACTGTAATTTTCTTTGTTCTTTGCTTCGGAAAAATAATTAATTTGGGATTGGAAAAGGGTTCTGGAGAGAGAGCAAGGATTAGGTTTGGGATTGATGCAGGACAATAATGAGAGAGCTATAGGGAAGACAGTGATAAATGTCACTAGCTAGAGAGCCAGGCCAAACCTCTGGGATCAAATCCCAGCATAGCAGATAGAACATAGAACATAGAACATTACAGTGCAGAACAGGCCCTTTGGCCTTCGATGTTGCGCCGACCAATTAGGAAAAAGCAGTGACCCTCTAACCTAAACCATTCCCTTTTCATCCATAAACTTATCTACTAACCTCTTAAACGCCACCAGACTTGGCGCATCTACAACTGCAGCAGGCAGGGCATTCCATACCCTCACCACCCTCTGGGTAAAGAACCTACCTCTGACATCTGTCCTAAAACCACCACCCCTTAATTTAAAGCTGTGTCCCCTCGCGCTAGCTTTCTCCATCCTAGGAAAAAGGCTATCACTGTCCACCCTATCTAAACCTCTAATCATCTTATGTTTCGATAAGGTCTCCTCTTAGCCGCCTCCTTTCTAACGAAAACAACCTCAAATCCCTCAGCCTCTCTTCATAAGACCTGCCCTCCATACCAGGCAACATCCTGGTAAACCTCCTCTGTACCCGCTCCAATGCCTCCACATCTTTCTTATAATGTGGGGACCAGAACTGCACACAATACTCCAAGTGCGGCCGCACTAGAGTTGTGTACAGTTGCAACATGATGTTGCGGCTCCGAAATTCAATCCCCCTACCAATAAAAGCTAAGACTCCGTATGCCTTCTTAACAACCTTATCGATTTGATTAGGGATAGTTAACATGGTTTTGTGAAGGGAAGGTCGTGCCTCACAAACCTTATTGAGTTTTTTGAAAAGGTGACCAAAGAGGTAGATAAGGGTAAGGCAGTTGATGTGGTGTATATGGATTTTAGCAAAGCGTTTGATAAGGTTCCCCATGGTAGGCTACTGCAGAAAGTGCAGATGCGTGGGATTGAGGGTGACTTGAGGGACAGGAATGGTTGTTGTAGGTTCCAGGGTTCAAATGCTTCAGTCAGAGTAGAGAAGGAGGTAGAAGGGAGGGAGGAGTGGCATTATTAGTCAAAGACTGTATCACAGTGACAGAAAGGAAGTTTGATGAGGACTTGTCTGTTGAGGTAGTATGGGCTGAGATTAGAAACAGGAGAGGAGAGGTCACTCTGTTGGGAGTCTTTTATACACCTCCTAAAAGTTCTAGAGAGATAGAGGAAAGGATTGCAAAGTCGATCCTGGACAGGAGTGAAAGTAATAGGGTAATTGTTATGGGGGACTTTAACTTTACTAATATTGATTGGAATAGCTATAGCTTTAGTTCGTTAGAGGGGTCAGTTTTTGTACAAACTGTGCAGGAAGGTTTTTTGACTCAGTATGTAGATAGGCCAACTAGAGGTGAGACTACATTGGATTTGGTGCTGGGCAATGAGCCAGACCAGGTGTTAGACTTGGAAGTTGGTGAACATTTTGGTGATAGTGACCACAATTCGTTTACGTTCACCTTAGTGATGGATAGGGATAGGCATGAAGCTGGGGGCAGTAGTTATAGCTGGGGGAAGGGTAATTATGAGGCTATTAGGAGAGAGTTAGGCTTCGTAGGCTGGACTAGGAAACTACAGGGGCTGGGAACATCTGAAATGTGGAGCTTATTCAAGGAACAGCTACTGCGAGTCCTTGATAAGTATGTCCCTGTCAGGCAAGGAGGAAATGGTCGAGTAAGGGAACCATGGTGTACTAAGAAAGTTAATTTGCTGGTTAAAAGGAAAAAGGAGGCTTATGTCAGGATGAGGCTTGAAGGCTCAGTTAGTGCAATGAATAGCTATAGATTAGCCAGGAGGGAGCTAAAGAGTGAATTGAGGAGAGCTAAGAGGGGACACGAGAAGACTTTGGCTGATAGGATTAAGGAGAATCCTAAAGCTTTCTTTAGATATGTTAAGAATAGAAGATTGGTTAGGACAAGATTAGGGCCAGTCATAGACAGCAGTGGGAAGTTATGCGTGGAGCCTGAAGAGATTGGAGAGGCACTGAACAAATATTTCTCTTCGGTATTCACGCAGGGAGATGTAAATGTAGTTGTGGAGAACACTGGGATGCAGGGTTGTAAACTGGAATGTATTCAAGTAGATAAGGAGGATGTGCTAGATATCCTTGAGGGTTTGAAGTTAGATAAGTCCCCTGGGCCCGACGGGATTTACCCTAGGATTCTCTGGAAGGCTAGAGAGGCGATTGCAGAGGCTCTGGCTCTGATCTTCAGGTCGTCGTTGGTTACGGGTATAGTGCCGGAAAACTGGAGGATAGCGAATGTGGTCCCATTGTTCAAGAAGGGGATTAGAGACTTTCCTGAGAATTTTAGACCGGTGAGTCTTACTTCTGTTGTGGGCAAAGTATTGGAAAGAATTATTAGGGATAGGATTTCTAGTTATTTAGAGAGAAACGAATTGATTGGGGATAGTCAGCATGGTTTTGTGAAGGGTAGGTCGTGCCTTACTAACCTTATTGAGTTATTTGAAAAAGTGACCAAAGAGGTGGATGGGGGTAAGGCAGTTGATGTGGTATATATGGACTTTAGTAAGGCTTTCGATAAGGTGCCCCATGGAAGGCTTCTGCAGAAAATGCAGATGTATGGGATTGAGAGTGATTTAGCTCATTGGATCAGGAATTGGCTAGCTGATAGAAGACAGAGGGTGGTGGTTGATGGAAATTATTCATCATGGAATTCGGTTACAAGTGGTGTACCTCAGGGATCTGTTTTGGGGCCCCTGCTGTTTGTAATTTTTATAAATGATCTAGATGAGGGTATTGAAGGATGGATTAGTAAATTTGCAGATGACACTAAAGTCGGTGGAGTGGTAGATAGTGAAGAGGGGTGTTATAGATTGCAGAGGGACTTGGACAAGTTGCAGAGCTGGGCCGAGAGGTGGCAAATGGAGTTTAATGTGGAAAAGTGTGAGGTAATGCACTTTGGCAGGAATAATAAATGTGTAGAGTATAGGGCTAATGGTAGGATTCTTAATAGTGTTGATGAACAGAGGATCTTGGTGTATTTGTGCATAGATCCCTGAAAGTAGGCAGTCAAGTCGAGAAGGTTGTTAAGAAGGCATATAGAGTCTTAGCTTTTATTGGTAGGGGGATTGAATTTCAGAGCCGCAACGTCATGTTGCAACTGTACAAAACTCTAGTGCGGCCGCACTTGGAGTATTGTTTGCAGTTCTGGTCCCCGCATTATAAGAAAGATGTGGAGGCATTGGAGAGGGTACAGAGGAGGTTTACCAGGATGTTGCCTGGTATGGAAGGCAGGTCTTATGAAGAAAGGCTGAGGGATTTGAGGTTGTTTTTGTTAGAAAGAAGGCGGCTAAGAGGAGACCTTATTGAAACATACAAGATGATTAGAGGTTTAGATAGGGTGGACAGTGATAGCCTTTTTCCTAGGATGGAGAAAGTTAGCATGAGGGGACATAGCTGTAAATTAAGGGGTGGTAGTTATAGGACGGATGTCAGAGGTAGGTTCTTTACCCAGATGGTGGTGAGGATATGGAATGCCCTGCCTGCTGCAGTTGTAGATGCGCCAAGTTTGGGGGCGTTTAAGAAGTCCGTGGATAGGTTTATGGATGAAAAGGGAATGGTTTAGGTTAGAGGGTCATTGCTTTTTCTTAATTGGTCAGTGCAACATCGAGGGCCGAAGAGCCTGTTCTGCGCTGTAATGTTCTATGTTCTATTTAGCAGTTTGGATTCGGAATTGGCTAGCTGATAGAAGACAGAGAGTGGTGGTTGATGGAAATTATTCATCATGGAGTTCAGTGACAAGTGGTGTACCTCAGGGATCTGTTTTGGGGCCACTGCTGTTTGTCATTTTATAAATGACCTAGAGGGATGGGTTAGTAAATTTGCTGATGACACCGAAGTCGGAGGAGTTGTAGACAGTGAGGATGGATGTTACAGTTTGCAGAGGGATAAGCTGCAGAGCTGAGCCAAGAGGTGGCAAATGGAGTTTAATGTGGAAAAGTGTGAGATGATTCACTTTAGAACATAGAACATTACAGCGCAGAATAGGCCCTTCGGCCTTCGATGTTGCGCCGACCAATTAAGAAAAAGCAATGACCCTCTAACCTAAACCATTCCCTTTTCGTCCATAAACTTATCTACTAACCTCTTAAACGCCACCAAGCTTGGCGCATCTACAACTGCAGCAGGCAGGGCATTCCATACCCTTACCACCCTCTGGGTAAAGAACCTACCTCTGACATCCGTCCTATAACTACCACCCCTTAATTTAAAGCTATGTCCCCTCGTGCTAGCTTTATCCATCCTAGGAAAAAGGCTATCACTGTCCACCCTATCTAAACCTCTAATCATCTTATATGTTTCAATAAGGTCTCCTCTTAGCCGCCTTCTTTCTAACGAAAACAACTTCAAATCCCTCAGCCTCTCCTCATAAGACCTGCCCTCCATACCAGGCAACATCCTGGTAAACCTCCTCTGTACCCTCTCCAATGCCTCCACATCTTTCTTTGGTAAGAGTAATATGTGTACACAATATAGGGCAAATGGTAGGACTCTTAGTACTGTCGACGAGCAGAGAGATCTCAGTATGCAGGTGCATAGATCCCTGAAAGTTGGCATCCAGGTTGATAAGGTTGTTAAGAAGGCGTAAGGTGTGTTAGCTTTTACTGGTAGAGGGATTGAATTTAGGAGCTGTGATGTTATGTTGCAACTGTACAAAACTCTGGTGCAGCTGCACTTGGGAGTATTGTGTACAGTTCTGGTCGCCACATTATAAGAAAGATGTGGAGGCATTGGAGAGGGTACAGAGGAGATTTACCAGGATGTTGCCTGGTATGGTGGGAAGGTCTTATGAGGGAAGGCTGAGGGACTTGAGGTTATTTTCATTAGAGAGAAGAAGGCTAAGAGGAGACCTTATTGAGGCAGACAAGAGGATCAGAGGGTTAAATAGGATGAACAGTGAGAGACTATTTCCTTGGATGGAGATGGCTAACACAAGAGGACATAGCTTTAAATTAAGGGGTGATAGTTATAGGACAGATACTAAAGGTGGGTTCTTTACTCAGAGGTAGTAAGGGCGTGGAATGCAGCAGTTGTGGATTTGCCAAGTTTAAGGGCATTCAATTGGTCAGTGGATAGACATATGGATAATATTGGAATAGTTTAGGATAAAGGTCATTAGATTGGTTGCACTGGTTGGTGCAACATGAGGGCCAAAGGGCCTGTACTGCACTGTAATGTTCTAGACAGTTTATCAAAACTGCACACAACACTCCAGATGTGGCCTCACCAATGCTTTATACAATGGCAGCAAAACATCCCCATCTCTATAAAAATAGCGAGTTTTAACAAAGGGTCGTGTGGACTCGAAACATCAGCTCTTTTCTCTCCTTACAGAAGCTGCCAGTCCTGCTGAGATTTCCTTCCGTAAAAGACATTAGTGACCCAGATGGGTTTTTCTGACAATCGACAATGGTTTCATGATCATCAGTAGATTCTTAAATCCCAGATTTTGATTGAATTCAAATTTCACTATCTGCCATGGTGGGGTTTTTGAATATGGAAACCTGTCTCTCTGGATTACTAATCCAGTGATAATGCCTCCACTTACTCCACTGGATTCCCTGCACACATTAGAATCGCAGTAGAGAGTACTAGTGGCCCAGGACATTCAATGCTTGTAGCAGACAAGAACATTAACCAAAATGATGTAACACCCACTCAGTAACAGACCTTTTTGTGCCCTGAATACATTCTGCTTTCCCGTCCCTCTCCCCATCGTGTGCGAGTGACAGCTTCTACTCCTTACCTGGTCAGCCTTTTTGTCCTGTGGCAGATTGCATGGTCTCTGAACTGGAGGATTGCTTTCCATAGCTGTTCTCTCACACTCCTTCTCCCCAGGGACAGCCGCTTGACTGGTTTGAGTTGGGTTTATATTGGTATTCAGTGTTGGAGTAACGAGGCTGGGAATGGGTGGAATCTGCTGCTGAATACTGGAAAGGTTTGTCAATGACGATCCCACCACCTGCATTAAACTCATGAAGTTGATTTGCTGGAGCTGTTGGGATTGGGGGAAGGGTGAAACACAAGAGAGTGAGTTAAGATAAGAGGGGGAGAATTCGGAGCAGATAGCCTCTTGGCTCTGTCAGACTGTTCTGCTATTCCAGAACACTAAGGTTGATCTGATTATGGCCATAACCCACTTTCTTCCCAGTCCCACATAATGCTCAACTCCATTGCCAATTCCTTCTTATAGAAACATGGATCTATAGAGTCCTTACAGTGCAGAACGAGGCCATTCAGCCCAATGGGTCTGCACTGACTCTCTGAAAGAGCATCTTACCCAGGTCTACTCGCACAACTTATCTTCAAACCCTATGCCATGGCCAATCCCGCTAAATCACACACCTTTGGACTGAGAGAGGAAACTGGAGCACCCAGAGGAAACCCATGCAGACATGGGAAGAATGTGCAAACTCCACAGAGATAGTGAACCAAGCCAGAAATCAAATCCAGGTCCCTGGAGTTGTGACACAGAAGAGCTAATCGCTGTCTCATGTTAGAGAGGAGATTCCAAATTTGAATCTGCATTGCCACCACCTTATCCGAAAAATCAGCACAGTGGACCTTCCTTACACCCCTGAGGGAGAACAACAGAATTCCGTGGATAAAGGAGAGGGAAAGAGCTACAGGAGGCAGGGAGAGTGACAGAGCCCGGGGAGGGAGGGAGGGTGACAGAGCCCGGGGAGGGAGGGAGGGTGACAGAGCCCCGGGGACAGAGGGAGGGAGGGTGACAGAGTCCGGGGAGGGAGGGAGAGTGACAGAGCTGGGGAGGGAGGGGGAGTGACGAGCCGGGGGGAGGGGGAGGAGAGGGAGAAGGGAGAGTGACAGACCGGGGACGGAGGGGAGGACAGAGCCCGGGGAGGGAGGGAGAGTGACAGAGCTGGGGGGAGGGAGGGGGAGTGACAGAGCCCGGGTAGAGAGGGACGAGTGACAGACGAAGCCGGGAGGGAGGGGAGGGTGACAGAGCCCGGGGGAGCCCGGGGGAGGGAGGGAGGGTGACAGAGTCCGGGGAGGGAGGGGGAGTGACAGAGCCGGGTAGAGAGGGAGAGTGACAGAGCCCGGGGAGGGAGGGATTGAAGAGCCGGGGAGGGGGGAGAGTGACAGAGTCCGGAAGTCCCGGGAGGAGGGAGTGACAGAGCCCGGGGAGGGAGGAGACAGAGGGGAGGAGGGAGGGTTCCGGGAGGGAGAGGGAGGGTGACAGAGCCCGGGGAGGGAGGAGGGGACAGAGCCCGGGGGATGGGAGGGAGGTGACAGAGGTCCGGGGGAGGGAGGGAGAGTGACAGAGCTGGGGGAGGGAGGGGGAGTGACAGAGCCGGGTAGAGAGGGAGAGTGACAGAGCCCGCGGAGGGAGGGAGGGTGACAGAGCCCGGGGAGGGAGGGAGGGTGACAGAGCCCGGGGGAGGGAGGGAGGGTGACAGAGTCGGGGGAGGGAGGGGAGACAGAGCCGGGGGAGGGGAGGGGGAGTGACAGAGCCGGAGGGGAGGGGAGTGAGAGCCCGGGTAGGAGGAGGTGACAGAGCCCGGGGAGGGAGGAGAGTGACAGAGCCCGGGGAGGGAGGGAGAGTGCCAGAGCCAGGGGAGGGAGGGGGAGTGACAGAGCCCGGTAGAGAGGGAGAGTGACAGAGCCGCGCGGAAGGGAGGGTGACAGAGGCCCGGGGAGGAGGGAGGGTGACAGAGCCCAAGGGGGGAGGGAGGGGGGAGTGCAGAGCCGGGAGGAGTGACAGAGGGGGAGGGGGAGTGACAGAGCAGACGGGGGGAGGGAGGGGGAGTGACAGAGCCCGGGTAGAGAGGGAAGTGACAGAGCCCGGGGAGGGAGGAGAGTGACAGAGCCCGGGAGGGGGGAGAGTGACAGAGCCCGGGGAGGAGGGAGAGTGACAGAGCCCGGGAGGGAGGGAGAGTGACAGAGCCCGGGGAGGGAGGGAGAGTGACAGAGCCCGGGGGGAGGGAGGGAGAGTGACAGAGCCCGGGGAGGGAGGGAGAGTGACAGAGCCCGGGGAGGGAGGGAGAGTGACAGAGCTGGGGGAGGAGGGAGGGTGACAGGTCTGGGGGAGGGAGGGAGGGTGACAGAGCCCAGAGGGAGGGGGAGTGACAGAGCCCGGGGAGGGAGGGGGAGTGACAGAGTCCGGGGAGGGAGGGAGAGTGACAGAGCCGGGGAGGGAGGGAGGGTGACAGATCTGGGGGAGGGAGGGGGGTGACAGAGCCCAAGGGAGGGGAGGGGAGTGGACAGAGCCCGGGGGAGGAGGGGAGTGACAGAGCTGGGGGAGGGGGGGAGAGACACAGAGCTGGGGGAGGGGAGAGGGGGGGAGAGAGGGAGGGAGAGGACAGAGCCCAGGGGAGGGAGGGAGAGTGACAGAACCCGGGGGAAGAGAGGGGGAGTGACAAAGCCGGGGGAGGGAGGGGGAGAGACAGGCTGGGGAGGGAGGGGGAGAGACAGAGCTGGAGGGGGGGAGGAGGGAGGGAGAGTGACAGACAGGGAGGGAGGGAGAGTGACAGAACCGGGGAGGAGGGAGTGACAGAGCCCAGGGAGGGAGGAAGGACAGAGCTGGGGGAGGGAGGGAGTGACAGAGCTGGGGAGGGAGGGATAGTGACAGAGCTGGGGAGAGGGAGGGATAGTGACAGAGCTGGGGGAGGGGGGGAGTGAGGGTAGGGATAGTGACAGAGCTGGGGGAGGGAGGGCGAGTGACAGAGCCCAGGGAGGAGGGAGAGTACAGAGCCAGGGGAAGAGAGGGCAGTGACAGAGCCGGGGAGGGAGGGAGAGTGACAGAGCCAGGGGGAGGAGGAGAGTGACAGAGCGGGGGGAGAGAGAGAGGGAGTGAGTGAGTGACAGAGCTGGGGGAGGGAGGGAGAGTGACAGAGCTGGGGGAGGGAGGGGATGTGACCGAGCCCAGGGAGGGAGGGAGTGAGAGTGACAGAACAGGGGGAGGGAGGGAGAGTGAGTGACCGAGCTGGGGGAGGGAGGGGGAAGTGACAGAGCTCGGGGGAGGGAGGGAGAGTGACAGAGCTCGGGGGAGGTGGAGAGAGGGAGGGATGAGTGACAGAGCCGGGGGGAGGGAGGGAGAGTGAGGACAGAGCGGAGGGAGCTGGGGGAGGGGAGAGTGACAGAGCCGGGAGGGGGGAGAGTGACAAAAGCCGGGGGAGGGAGGGGGGGGGGGTGACAGAGCTGGGGGAGAGGAGGGAAAGAGACAGAGCGGGGGAGGGAGGGAGAGTGAGTGACAGAGTCCGGGGAAGGAGGGAGAGAGACAGAGCCAGGGGAGGGAGGGAGAGACAGAGCTGGGGAGGTGGGGGGAGTGACAGAGCCGGGGGAGGTGGGGGGAGTGACAGAGCCGGGGGTGGGAGGGAGACGAGAGCGAGTGACAGAGTCCGGGGAGGGAGGGAGCGTGACAGAGCCGGGGGAGGGAAAGAGAGAGAGAGACAGAGCCGGGGGAGGGAGGGATAGTGACAGAGCCCGGGGAGGGAGGGGAGGAGAGACAGAGCTGGGGGAGGGAGGGAGAGAGAGACAGAGCTGGGGGAGGGAGGGAGAGAGAGATAGAGCCGGGGAGGAAGGGAGAGTGACAGAGCCCGGGGAGGGAGAGAGGGAGGGAGAGAGACAGGGCTGTGGGAGGGACAGGGAGTGAGAGCTGGGGAAGGGATGGACTGTGTTTATGGGGGAGGGATTGGGCTAGTGTACAAACCTACAGTCTGTACAGGAGAATTGGAACAGCGAAAAATGAGAGATGTGAAAAAGAGAGTGAGCAGGAGAAAGGATAAAAACAAGAGAAGTGAAAGTTGGATCTTTGAAAGAGATCGCAGGAAAGGAAGATTGAGTGAGAGAAAAGGCGACACGCCAATCCAGGGAGAACAGCCCTGTGGAGCCCAAATGGATTGGTAAATAAATAGAGGAATCAGGGGATCTAAAGCAATTAGCAAACAACAAGAACACAGACCCATTTCCCATTACCTGAACCAGTTTAAACATTTCATCCCGCAGCAGATGTCCAACAAGTTCGCAGGTGTGTACTGTCTGACCATCAGGACCCAGGGCCTGGCTAGCAGCCGGCACCGACGCAGGAGGCACTGAGGCAGGGGGTACTGACACGGGGGGCACCGACGCAGGGGGTACTGAGGCGGGTACTGACACGGGGGGCACCGAGGCAGGGGGCACTGGAAGCGGGGGTAACTGACACGGGGGGCACCGAGGCGGGGGGCACCGACGCAGGAGGCACTGAGGCAGGGGACTGACACGGGGGGGCACCGACGCAGGGGGTACTGAGGCAGGGGGTACTGACACGGGGGGCACCGAGGCGGGGGGTACCGAGGCGGGGGGCACCGAGGCGGGGGGCACCGAGGCGGGGTGTGTGGGTGGTCTGGATACAGGTTGGTGCAGGGAGGACTCAGTCAGGCTGGATAGGCAGTCAAACCTGAGGATAGAAAGCACGAGAGATATGATTGGTGAGGGAAACATATCAGCTTGAGGTTAGTGTAGTCAGTGGGCAATCTGAGATGGCCCACAGCAGAATCACTGAACTCACTCAAACAGGAACACTCAGCACAGCATCAGAGCGAGACTCAAACCTCACACAATTATCCTGCACTCAAATTCATGGCAAAAGTATATCATGCACCATCAGATTGCGTACTGGCTATTCGCCAAACAGCAACTCACCAGCATCAGATACAGCACAGCCTTCCCGTCCCTCTGCCATCTCCCAGTCATTGAATATTCTGTCAGCAATCACTGGGTGGGATTTTCCAGCCGCGCTCGCCGGGTGGGATTTTCCAGCCGCGCTCGCCGGGTGGGATTTTCCAGCCGCGCTCGCCGGGTGGGATTTTCCAGCCGCGCTCGCCGGGTGGGATTTTCCAGCCGCGCTCGCCGGGTGGGATTTTCCAGCCGCGCTCGCCGGGTGGGATTTTCCGCCGCGCTCGCCGGGTGGGATTTTCCAGCCGCGCTCGCCGGGTGGGATTTTCACCGCGCTCGCCCCGCCGGTGGATTTTCCAGCCGCGCTCGCCGGGTGGGATTTTCCAGCCGCGATCGCCGGGTGGGATTTTCCAGCCGCGCTCGCCGGGTGGGATTTTCCAGCCGCGATCGCCGGGTGGGATTTTCCAGCCGCGCTCGCCGGGTGGGATTTTCCAGCCGCGCTCGCCGGGTGGGATTTTCCAGCCGCGCTCGCCGGGTGGGATTTTCCAGCCGCGCTCGCCGGGTGGGATTTTCCAGCCGCGCTCGCCGGGTGGGATTTTCCAGCCGCGCTCACTGAACTGCTCACACCAAAACTGGAAAATCCCACCCGAGGTTTGCAGTGCTTTGTGTGGACTCCCCCCCATCCCCCGCTACGATTCCCATGGTGGAGGGACAGGAAAACTCCCCTCCGCATTGTGTTCTGTCTCCAGTTCTAGGCTAGTTTTTAATATTTTTCTCTGAGTTTTATTCCCTTGGGAAGAGGAGGAGAATAATGACATTTTGCTCCTAAAACTGTTTTTCATTGAAGTGTCTTGTTGATTGGAAGGCTGGAATTCAGTTTCTGGCACACAGGATGGTGTTTATAAGGGTTACGCACCTCTCTGCTGCTGTCACTGAAGCTTGGAATGTGGTTTGAGAAGAGCAGGAACTGTCAATGGCAGCTTCACTCTGCACCCTGCAGAAAAACAGCAAGAACCTCTTCAGCCTGGAGATATCTATCCACAGTGTCCACATCATACACAATCTCATTCAACATCTGTATCATCATCCTTACCTTCTCCTGTTCCTTGGATCAGGTTAGGGAATTCCCAGGATGACCTGGTTGATTCAGAATTTGTTTAGGGAATGGGGCATTTGAAAAATACAAAGCTCAGAAGAAGAACTGAGCAAACAATCAGAACAGGAATGAAAGCAAAAGCAAAACAGTCAAGAAACTCCCTCTCCCCAACTCCCCCAGTGTCCCCTCAGCCTTTCCATCCCCTCTTACCTGACCTCCCACGCCCCTCACCCTGTTCACTCCCTTACCCCCTCACCTCACTCATTCCCCACGCCCCCCTGACCTCATTGACTCCCCGTGCCCCCTGACCTCACTCACCCCCCCCATGCCCCCTCATCTCTTTCACCCCCCGTGCCCCCTCACCCTCTCTGCCCTCTCACCTTGTTCCTGCCTGTGCCCTCTCAGCAGTTTAGCCCTGTCCTACCTTGTCTGGGTCACACCAGCCAACTCTCCCCATTCTCCAACAACCTGTGCTTCTTCTCTCAATTCTGTCTGAGGCTTTACCCTCTGCTGGGGGTTTACTACGGGTTATGATGGATAAATTCCTCAGGAATATAGTCTAGATGAAATTTATTCACTGTATCTGATCCCACGGCTTATCCTGTCTTGTTGAGCTAACTGTTCACCTGATTCCTCCTCCCCTATTCTTGGATTACTCGGGAGGAACAGCAGAGGCTCAGAGAATGATTGAGACAAGATGTTCAGTCAGATTTCAGCTCACTCACTGGGTTCACACTGATATAAACAGGCTGTTATTTTACACCTTCCAAACCATTCTAAAGGTCGATTCTCTTCAGCTTCTCCTGGATTCCATGTTAAACTCAGCCTGCTTGATTACAGTGACCATAGCAACTTAATTACTCAGCCTGGCTCTCTGCGCAACTGCAATCTGTGGCAGTTATTTACCTGTCAACAGGCTTGTTTAAGGAGATGGAAGCTGCAGGAACAGGCCCGGCTGCCACGGCTATCTATTGTTTACATGTTTACAAAATACTCAACGTACTGCAGTCTTTTCCTTTCCTTCAAAATAGATTTCAATTCATAGACCCAAAAAGGCTCTCTCCATCTCTCCACAGGCTTCCTGCTTACACAGTGCTGGAAGAATTCTAGATACTCTTTCACAACCACAATTCTATTCTTAAACGCCCTCTCTGCCAGTCTCCTTTCCTCTTCATTTCTCTCTCAGCTTATGGCATTTGCTCTGCTCTTTACAAGCAGAGTCCAGTATCACACTGAAGGTCAATCTGTGAAGAAATCAGCCATGATTAAATGGCGGATCAGGCTCGAGGGGCTGAATGGCCTTCTCCTGCTCCTTATGATCACAAACCCTCTCTTTTTCATCATAAGCACTATTTCCTTCATTATTCAAGAAAGCCTATTTATGATTCTACCTTTTACCCACATTGCTTTAACTAGGCTAGACTGTGAGACAGTTGTCTCAAACTTGGCACAAGTCCCCATGGAGAATTTTGTAGAACTATGTCCCATTTTATTCCATATTAGATTTCTCTGTAATAGTTTGATAAGCTGAATGTTAGAGGTAGAGCAGGTAAGAATGGCAGATTTGCACCCCTGGAGGACATTACTAAAAGTCTGATGATTTCCTACAATCAGCCAGTTTCAAACTGGTGGCAGCTTTTCACAATTCCATTTATTCATGAGTTAAAGCAATGTGGGTAAAAGGTAGAATCATAAATAGGCTTTCTTGAATAATGAAGGAAATAGTGCTTATGATGAAAAAGAGAGGGTTTGTGATCATAAGGAGCAGGAGAAGGCCATTCAGCCCCTCGAGCCTGATCCGCCATTTAATCATGGCTGATTTCTTCACAGATTGACCTTCAGTGTGATACTGGACTCTGCTTGTAAAGAGCAGAGCAAATGCCATAAGCTGAGAGAGAAATGAAGAGGAAAGGAGACTGGCAGAGAGGGCGTTTAAGAATAGAATTGTGGTTGTGAAAGAGTATCTAGAATTCTTCCAGCACTGTGTAAGCAGGAAGCCTGTGGAGAGATGGAGAGAGCCTTTTTAGGTCTATGAATTGAAATCTATTTTGAAGGAAAGGAAAAGACTGCAGTACGTTGAGTATTTTGTAAACATGTAAACAATAGATAGCCGTGGCAGCCGGGCCTGTTCCTGCAGCTTCCATCTCCTTAAATAAGCCTGTTGACAGGTAAATAACTGCCACAGACTGCAGTTGCGCAGAGAGCCAGGCTGAGTAATTAAGTTGCTATGGTCACTGTAATCAAGCAGGCTGAGTTTAACATGGAATCCAGGAGAAGCTGAAGAGAATCGACCTTTAGAATGGTTTGGAAGGTGTAAAATAACAGCCTGTTTATATCAGTGTGAACCCAGTGAGTGAGCTGAAATCTGACAGTCATACTCTCAGAATCATAAAGGTAACACCCCAGATACCACCATCACTATCCCTGGATATGGGTTATCCCACTGGCAGGACAGACCCAGTAGAAGTGGCGGCATAGTTAGGAGGGAGTTGCCGTGGGAATCCTCAATTCCTCACCTCATGAAGTCTCGTGGCACTGGGTTAAACATGGGCAAGGAAACTTCCTGGTGATTACCACATACTGTCCCACTCAGCTGATGAATCGGGCAGCAGGGAGGCACAGTGAGTAGCACTGCTGCCTCTCAGTGCCAGGGAGCTGGGTTTGATTCCTGATTTGGATCACTATCTGTGCTGAGTCTGCACATTCTCCCCATGTCTATGTGGGTTTCCTCTGGGTACCCCAGTTTCCTCTCGCAATCCAAAAGACGTGCTGGTTAGCATGCACTGGCCATGCTAAATTCTGCTTCAGTGTACCCAAACGGGCACCAGAGAGTGGCAACTAGTGGATTTTCACAGTTATTTCATTGCAGTGTTAATGTTAGCCTACTTGTGACATTAATACTCAAACTTAATCAGTACGCTTCCATGTCAAACATCACCTAGATGAAGCATTGAGGGTGACAAGGATGCAGAGTGTACTCTGGGTGGGGACTTCAATGTCCATCACCAAAACAGGCTCAGTTATACCACCACACATTGAGCTGGCCAAGTGTTAAAGTAGATATAAAATGAATAGACTGGGCCTAAGACAGCTCACAGGATATGGTTGTCACTGGCTAGGCCACCATTTATTGTCTATTCCTAATTGCACTTGAACTGAGTGGCTCACTAAATTCATTTCAGAGGGATGTTGAGAGACAACCACATTGCTGGGGGTCTGGAGTCACATGTTGAGCAGAGCAGGTAAGGATGGCAGTTTTCCTTCCCTAAAGGATATTAGTGATCCAGATGGGTTTTTCCAATCATTGACAATGGTTTCATGGTCATCAGTCGACTTTTCATTCCAGATCTTTATTCAATTCAAATTTCCTCATCTGTCAAGGTAGGGTTCGGACCCAGGTCCCCAGGGTCCGCGCCCAGGTTCCAGGGACCTTGAGTCTCTGGAATTATTCGTCCAGCAACAATACCACCATGCCACCACCTCTCCCAAATAAGAGGTAAAAACCTACTTGATCTCATCCTCACCAATTTATCAATGGCAGATGTCTCTATCTATGGCAATATTAGTAGGAGTGACCAATGCAAAGGTTTTGTGCAGCTGGAATCTCACCGTTGCTGAACTATCACCGTGTTAAACGGAATCAATTCCAAGCAGATCGATCTGCTGAAAGCTGTGGGCCATCAGCAGCAGCAGAATTGTACTCCAGCACAATCTGTAATGTCACAACCCAGCATACAGCATGCCAGGAGATGCAACAGATAAAAATGAGATGTTTGTAAGGAAATCTGGAAACTGACCATCATTTCAAATTGGCAATCATAGTCAGGACTTCCAGTTTTCAGCAAGTCTCGGCTTTCTGTGTGTGTGCTGGTCAGAGGTACACGCACGTTCAATTAACTCTGTGCCTTTCAGAAAGGAACCAGCCTTTCACACCTGTGCAGAAACAGAGACATAAGACAGCACAGAACTACAGGCCATGTGGCCTGAACCTGAGTCTCCTCCAGATAATGTCATCTCTGATCTGGATACGATAAGAAATAGGTCCAGTCTGTGTGAGGATTGTGGCAGGAACTCATTCCTCTCCTGTGGGGTAATTCCTAGTTAAAACTCTTTTTCCTTGGTGGAAACCACTATGCTTTGTTTTGCCGGCGAATCCATTTGTTCTTCTTACATAGAACACTACAGCATAAACAAGCCTTTCGGCCTACAAGTTGTGCCGATCATATCAGTACCTACCAGGCCATACAACTATCTGTAACTCCCAATCTCATTACATCCCATATACTCATCCAGAAGTCTCTTAAAAGACCCCAGCGAGTTCGTCTTCACCACCACTGACAGCAGCCAATTCCATTCACTCACCACCCTCTGAGTGAAAAACTTACCTCTAACATCTCCTCTATACTTGCCCCCCAGCACGTTAAACCCGTGTCCTCTCGTAGTGACCTTTTCAGCCCTGGGAAATAGCCTCCGAGAATCCACCCTATCTATTCCTCTCAACATTTTATAAACCTCTATCAGGTCGCCTCTCAACCTATGTCTCTCCAGGGAGAAGAGACCTAGCTCTCTCAACCTATCTTCATAAGGCCTGCCTCCCAATCCAGGCAACATCCTTGTAAATTTCCTCTGAACTCTCTCAATAGCTTTCACATCCTTCCTATAGTGAGGTGACCAGAACTGCATACAATACTCCAAGTGGAGTCTGACAAGGGTCTTATAAAGCTGCATCATTACCTCCTGACTCCTAAACTCTATTCCTCAATTAATGAAGGCCAGTACACCGTACGCCTTCTTGATCACTTCCTCCACCTGCGAGGTTGATTTAAGAGTCCTATGGACCCGGACCCTAAGATCCTTCTGCTCCTCAACACTGCTAAAACTCCTACCCTTGATATTGTACTCCTTCATCCCATTGGTCCTGCCAAAATGGACCACTACACATTTATCTGCATTGAAGTCCATCTGTCACTTCTCCGCCCAGTCTTGCATTCTATCTATGTCTCACTGCAACTTTTGACATCCCTCCAGACCATCCACAACACCACCGACCTTCGTATCGTCGGCGAACTTACTAACTCATCCCTCCACTTCCTCATCCAGGTCATTTATGAAAATGACAAACAGCAAGAGTCCCAGAACAGATCCCTGAGGCACTCCACTGGTTACCGACCTCCATGCAGAAGAAGACCCATCCACAACCACTCTCTGCCTTCTGCAGGCAAGTCAGTTCGAGATCCACAAGGCCAAAGATCATTGGATCCCATGCCCTCTCACCTTCTCAAGAAGTCTTGCATGGGGGACCTTATCAAACACCTTGCTGAAGTCCATGTAAACCACATCCACCGCTCTTCCTTCGTCAATGTGTTCAGTCACATTTTCAAAGAACTCTAGCTCGTAAGGCATGACCTGGCCTTGACAAATCTGTGTTTGACTATTTCTGATCAAGCTAAACTTCTCTATTGCTCAGAAATTCTGACCCTCAGGATCCTCTCCATCAGCTTACCAACCACTGAGGTCAGACTCACTGGTCAGTAATTTCCCGGGCTATCCCTGCTCCCTTTCTTGAAAATAGGAACCACATCCACAATCCTCCAATCCTCCGGAACCTCTCCTGTCTCCACTGATGACGCAAAGATCGTCGCCAGGGGCTCTGCAATCACTTCTCTCACCTCCCACAATAACCTGGGGTACATCCCATCCAGTCCCGGCAACTTGTCTATCTTGATAGAATTTAACAGGTCTAACACATCCTCTTTCCTAACATCCACATACTCAATCTTTTCCGTATGCCTCAAACCTGCAGTGCAATCTCCCAGTTCACTTTCCGCCGTGAATACCGAGGTAAAGTACTCGTTAAGCACCTCTGCCATTTCTTCCGGATTCACACAGACTTTTCCCCCTTCACCTTTTATAGGTCCTATCCCTTCTCTTCTCATCCTTTTACCCTTCACATATTTGTAGAAGGCCTTGGGATTCTCCTTAATCTTACCTGCCAAGGCCTTCTCATGATCCCTTCTGGCTCTCCTAATTTGCTTTTTAAGCTGCTTTCTACAAGCCTTATACTCCTCTAGACCCTTAACATCGTCTAGCTCTCTGAAATTAGTTCCTAGTTTCTTATTGCTGTTGTACAATCTCTATAGTCTCCTGAGGTTTGAACATATTGAATTCAGAGCGTAGTTTCCTCTTGAACATTAATAACGCAGGAGAGGTCTGGGTGGTGGAACGCATACTATTCCTACACATTGCGATGAACTGATCAGCAAACCTTTTTCCCTGGTTCTCTCAAGAAACGTTTTATGATTTGGCCAGACTGTTCTGCTAATCCACAGAAAGCAGGCTGATACAGTGCCGACTTAATGGTCGTGGTCTTATGACCTCATCCCATCGGACCTTTGATGGGACAATGTGGTAAGATTGGGCAGAGGTGGAGAATCAGGATGGTGCCCAGTTTTATGCCTCCCCCAATCTCACTGGCAAAATCAGCTTTACACTCAGAAAGGGTACGGAGATCATTTAAATATTCCAAGATGCAGATGTTATTGCCCGGGATCACTTATCTGTATTTCCTCACCAGGCAATGTTCTCTCCAAAGAGATTAATGGATGGTTCCCACCAATGAGGATCAGCCATGGTTGACTGATTGATTTATCATTGTCGCGTGTATTAGTATACAATGAAAAGAATTGTTTCTTGTGTGTGCTGTACAGACAAAACATACTGTTCATAGAGAAGGAAAGAAGTGCAGAATGTAGTGTTACAGTCATATATACTAAGATGTTGAGAGAGATATGACAATGAAATGAAAATAAAAGGGGAAAGCCAAGCTAAATACTCAAAAGTGAGGTCTGTACCATTACGATTGGGCTGAAGGTGAAAGCTGACCTGGAGTGACCTGTGAAGATATGAGTGTTGGAACTTGTCAGCGTTGGTGAGTGGACCACACCCATAGGTCCAGTCATCAGGAGGTATGGATCGGTCAGGATTTGTGGAGGCTTCAAGTTACCCATTAATTCAGTGTTATGTGTGGAACAGCACACGATACCCACACTGAAGACTCGCTTGCAGAATTGGCTGGACACCAACATTTTAACAAAATTAATCTGAGCCATACTTAATTACACACGAATGTGGACAAGCAATCCCGGAAACCTTTGACAATCAGGACATAACTGTTATATCTCTCATTCTCCTTAACTCTCCATCATTAACAATTGAATAAAGAGAACAAAGAACAGTACAGCACAGGATGGCCATTCAGCCCATCAATCCTGCACCAACACATGACGTCTTTTGCATCTACGTGGTCTGTATTCCTCTATTCCCTGCCTAT
The DNA here is from genome assembly GCA_024679065.1 of Sphyrna mokarran. Taxonomy (NCBI): domain Eukaryota; kingdom Metazoa; phylum Chordata; class Chondrichthyes; order Carcharhiniformes; family Carcharhinidae; genus Sphyrna; species Sphyrna mokarran. The sequence goes on from JAGIQG010000006.1 coordinate 2,780,619, forward strand.
TCCCATATCTATTGTTACTGTATCTGCTTCCACCATCCCCTCTGACAATGCTTTCCAGCATATTATCTCTAACAAATGATTCTGTATTGTGTAGGCCATTGTGTGACCAATCTGTGAGACAGCTCTCCCAGTTTTGGCACCAGCCCCCAGATGTTAGTAAGGAGGGCTTTGCAGGGTTGACAGGACTGGGTTTGATCTTCTTGTTTCCGGTGCTTCGACCCCAAATGATCTGCCCAGTTTCACTCCTCTCAGATGCGATAGAAGGTATCTGCAACATGAATATGGATCTTTATTGCTGCGATAAGAAGGTTGGTGAGGATGAGGTCAACAAATAACTCATCTCTTGACCCCCCCCAAGATCTATCCACCATCTACAAGGCACAAATCAGGAGTGTGATGGAATACTCTCCAGGATGAGTGCATCTCCAACAACACTCAAGAAACTTAACACCAGGGGCAGCATCATGGCACAACAGTGGTTAGCACTGTTGCCTCACAATGCCAAGGACTCGGATTCAATTCCCAGCTTGGGAAGGAGTGTGCACGTTCTGTGTGGAGTTGCACGTTCTTCCCATGTTAGCATGGGTTTCCTCTCAGTGCTCCGGTTTCCTCCCACAGTCTGAAAGATGTGCCGGTTGGTGCATTGGCCATGCTAAATTCTCTCTCAGTGACCCAAACAAGCACCAGTGTATGGCAACGAAGGGATTTTCACAGTAATTTCAATGCAGTGTTAATATAAGCCTACTCGTGACACTATTAAATAAACGTTAAAACCATCCAGGATAAAGCAGCCTGCTTGATTGCTACCTCTTCAAAACACATTCACATCCTTTCAGCCCCTCAAACAATGCCAGCAGTTGTACCATTGATAGGATATATTGCAAGAACTCACCAAAGCTCCTTAGGGAGCACCTTCCAAACCAAGATTATTGTCATTTAGAAGGAGAAAGTAGCAGACACCGAGGAACACCACCACCTGCAAGTTCTTTTCCAAGCCATTCACCATCCTGACTTGGAAATATATCATCATTCGTTTAGCATCACTGAGTCAAAATCCTCTAACACCCTCCCTACCAGCACTGTGGATACACCTACACCATATGAACTGCAGCAGTTCAAGAAAGCAGCTCACCACCACCTTCTCAAGGGCAATTGGAAATGGGTAATAAATAAACGCTTGCTTGTCCCTCACTGCCCACTTCCCATAATTTAATAAAACAAATTCTCCTGCATTTGGAAATGAAAACCAAACAAAGTGGCGAGTTACTTTGAAGCAACAATCCCACCGACCCTCCAGCACACATAAGAATTGACAGTTCATCGCCCAAACTCAGCCACTCCACCACTAAAACACAGTGCCCTTTAGAATCAGGAGCAATACCTCAGGATCTCTTTCCCTTCCATCTGCTCTTCCAGTTCTCCGGGTTCATTGCTGATTGGCTCATTTATCGCTAGTCCAAGTTCCTTGCTGATGGGATTGTGATGCGGAGATTCCACATCCAAGCTATGGTCCATCTGAAAAAACAAAGCAACTTCAAAATTTTGCAGCAGAAAAACAAATTACCAATAAAATTAATAAGACTTCATCTGTATGTCCCGAGGATTATCATCAGCACTCAAGTTCAGGGCTCTGTCCTACGTAAAACAATGGGACCCTTCTAGAACTAAACTATGCATTCCAAGGCACTGCATGAATTCAGCACACAGTGAGATCTGGGTTAAACAACACTTCCCTATCAAGAGAAGCCACACTTCCAATGATGGAGTGCTCATCAGGGAAAACAGTAGCTATCCTGTATATTTCACGAGGGCACAATTACTTGACATGCTCTATCTGTAACCATCCCGAACCCCTCGATTAGATTCCAGCCTGCAACTCACTCCAGGGCATCTGTTATTCTATATATAAACCATCCTGAACCCCACGATTAGATTCCAGTCTGTAACTCACTCCCGGGCATCTGTCATTCTAAATACTAACCACGCCAAACCCCTCGATTAGATTCCAGTCTGTAACTCACTCCCGGGTATCTGTTATTCTACATATAAACCATCCTGAACCCTTCGATTAGATTCCAGTCTGTAACTCACTACCGGGTATCTGTTATTCTATATGTAAACCACCCCGACCCCACGATTAGATTCCAGTCTGTAACTCACTCCCGGTTATATGTTATTCAATATATATATACCACCCTGAACCGTTCAATTAGATTCCAGTCTGTAACTCACTCCCAGGTATCTGTTATTCGATATGTAAACCACCCCAAACCCTGCGATTAGATTCCAGTCCGTAACTCACTGCCAGCTATCTGTTATTCTATATATAAACCACCCCGAACTCCTCAATTAGATTCCAGTCTGTAACTCACTCCCGGGTATCCATTATTCTATATATAAACCAGCCCAAACCTCCCAATTAGATTCCAGTCTGTAACTCGCTTCTGAGTATCTGTTATTCGAGATATAAACCAGCCCAAAACTCTCGATTAGATTCCAGTCTGTAATTCACTCCCAGGTATCTGTAATTCTACACATAAACCAGCCCGAACCCCTCAATAAGATTCCAGTCTGTAACTCACTCCCGGGTATCCCTTATTCCATATATAAACAATTCTGACACTTCAATTAGATTCCACCGGCTGCCGTCAGCGGTGGTCGAGGCGAACTCGCTGGGGTCTTTTAAAAGACTTCTGGATGAGTATATGGGATCCAATGGGATTGGGGGTTATAGATAGACATATAAAGCTCCTGGGCCTGATGGCATTTACCTCAGGCTGCTAAGGGAGTTGAGGGAAGACTTGGCTGGGCCTCTGACGCAAATCTTTGTCTCTTCCTTGGACACAGGTGAGGTCCCAGAGGACTGGAGGATAGCAAACGTAGTACCGTTGTTTAAAAAAGGTCAGAGGGATCACCCAGGGAACTATAGGCCGGTGAGCTTGACTTCAGTTATAGGTAAGCTAATGGAGAGGATCCTTAGGGACAGGATGTATGAGCATCTGGAGCGCTGTGATCTGATCAGGGATACGCAGCATGGCTTCGTCAAGGGGAAGTCTTGTCTTACGAATCTAGTGGAATTTTTTGAAGAAGTGACAAAAACAGTTGATGAAGGACAGGCTGTTGATGTCGTCTACATGGATTTCAGTAAGGCGTTTGACAAGGTTCCTCATGGTAGGCTGATAGAGAAGGTGAAGGTGCATGGGATACAGGGTTGGGTATGTAGATAGAACATAGAACATAGAACATAGAACATTACAGTACAGAACAGGCCCTTCGGCCTTCGATGTTGCGCCGACCAATATAAAAAGCAATGCCCTCCAAACTAAACCATTCCCTTCTCTTCCATATACTTATCAACTAACCTCTTAAACGCCACCAAACTTGGCGCATCTACAACCGCTGCAGGCAGGGCATCCACTCCCGAAACAACCCTTGGTAAAGAAGATGGGTCGAGAACTGGCTCGGGAGGAGGAGACAGAGGGTAGTAGTGGAAGGCTCTTTTTCCGGCTGGAAGCCTGTCACTAGTGGAGTGCCACAAGGCTCAGTACTAGGTCCTCTTCTATTTGTGGTCTACATAAACGACTTGGAAGTAGGGGTAGGTGGTGAGATCAGCAAATTTGCTGATGACACCAAGATGCTTGGATTGGCGGGTACAGAAGAGCAGTGTCAGGCAATACAACAGGACATAGACAGGTTGGTAGATTGGGCAGATAGATGGCAAATGGAATTTAATCCGGATAATGCGAGGTGATGCATTTTGGCCGGAAAAATGTAGAAGAGAGTTATAGGATAAAAGGTAAAACTATACGGAGCATAGAGACGCAGAGAGACTTGGGGGTGCAGGTTCACAAGTCTCTGAAGGTGTCCTCACAGGTGGAGAAGGTGATAAAGAAGGCGTATAGTATGTTAGCTTTCATAGAAAAGGGTATAGAATACAAGAGTAGGAGTTTGATGTTGCAGTTGTATAGAACTTTGGTTAGGCCTCACTTGGAATACTGCGTCCAGTTCTGGTCGCCGTACTATCGGAAGGATGTGGAGTCCTTGGAGAGAGTGCAGAGGAGGTTTACCAGGATGCTGCCTGGTATGGAAGGACTGTCTTATGAGGAACGATTAGATAGACTGGGGTTGTTTTCCCTTGAAAGACGTCGGCTTAGAGGGGATCTCATAGAGGTGTATAAGATTATAAGGGGTATAGATAGAGTAAATGGAGGTAAACTTTTTCCACCTTTAGAAATGGATAGGACGAGGGGTCATGGCCATAGGGTGAGGGGGGCTATGTATAAGACGAATATTAGAGGGCAGTTTTTCACACAAAGGGTAGTGGGGGTGTGGAATGCACTGCCGAGTAAGGTGGTGGGAGCAGGCACGCTGGGGCTGTTTAAGGGTCTCTTGGACAGCCACATGAGCGGTATGCAGATAGAGGGATATATTAGGACTGTTTAACTACGGCTTTTTTCCACAGGTAATTCGGTCCATACTTTGAGCATGCATTTGGCAGGTGGTGCGGGTACAGCTCTTGGATGTTGATTCATGGGTTGCCTGGTACCTCATGTCGTAAATGAGTGCTTTATGTGGACCATCTGAAGGGCACCATGACAGCTCAGAGACTATCGATGTGGCTGTGCAGACACTTGGAATTGGGCCGGTTGCGTGGGTTTTTTCCGGGCACTCCGGTTTCCTCCCACAACCCAAAAATTCGCTCGTAGGCTGATTGGGAAACAAATTGTCCCTATGGTGAAAATTTTCCATATTAGGAATAATATATATATTATTATATAGGAATATTAAAATAGGATAATGTATTTGCTACTATATAGTATGACGGCGGCGCAGGCTCGTTGGGCCGAAGGGCCTGTTTCCCGTGCTGTGTTGCTTAAAAAACAAAGATAGGTCTATGGCTGGGTAGGTTTTGATGTGTTCGGCACAACTTGTGGGCCGAAGGGCCTGTTTGTGCTGTAGTGTTCTATGTTCTAATTAGATTCCAGTCTGTAACTCACTCCTGGCTATCTGTTATTCTATATATAAACCACTCCGAACCCCTCGATTAGATTCCAGTCTGTAACTCACTCCCGGGTATCTGTTATTCTATATATAAACTATCGCGAACCCCTCGATTAGATTCCAGTCTGTAACTCACTCCCGGGCATCTGTTATTCTAAATATTAACCACCCCAAATCCCTCGATGAGATTCCAGTCTGTAACTCACTCCCGGGCATCTGTTATTCTAAATATTAACCACCCCAAACACCTCGATTAGATTCCAGTCTGTAACTCACTCCCGGGTATCTGTTATTCTATATATATAAACCACCCTGAAACCCTCGATTAGATTCCAGTCTGTAACTCACTCCCAATGTGTCTGTTATTCTATATGTAAACCGTCCTGAACCTCGCAATTAGATTCCAGTCTGTAATCCACTTCCGGGTGTCTGATATTCTATATATAAAACAGCCCGAACCCCCCAATTAGATTCCAGTCTGTAACTCACTCCTGGGTATCTGTTATTCTATATATAAACCACCCCGAACCCCTCGATTAGATTTCTGTCTGTAACTCACTCCCGGGTATCTGTTATTCTACATATAAACCACCCCGACCCCACGATTAGATTCAAGTCTGTAACTCACTCCCAGGTATCTGTTATTCTATATATAAACCATCCTGAACCTCGCAATTAGATTCCAGTCTGTAACTCACTCCCGGGTATCTGTTATTCTATATATAAACCACCCAAAACCCCTCAATTAGATTCCAGTCTGTAACTCACTCACGGGCATCTATTATTCTAAATATTAACCACCCAAACCCCTCGATTAGATTTCAGTCTGTAACTCACTGCCGGGTATCCGTTATTCTATGTATAAACCAGCCCGAACCTCCCAATTAGATTCCAGTCTGTAACTCGCTTCTGGGTATCTGTTTTTCTATACAAAAACCAGCCTGAAACCGTCGATTAGATTCCAGTCTGTAACTCACTCCCGAGGTATCTGTTACTCTATACATAAACCACCCCGAACCCCTCGATTAGATTGCACTATGTAATTCACTCCCAGGTATCTGTAATTCTACATATAAACTAGCCCAAACCCCTCGATTAGATTCCAGTCTGTAACTCACTACCGGGTATCTGTTATTCGATATATAAACAATTCTGACCCTTCAATTAGATTCCTGTCTGTAACTCACTCCTGGCTATGTATTATTCTATATGTAAACCACCTCGAACCCCTCGATTAGATTCCAGTCTGTAACTCACTCCCAGGTATCTGTTATTCTATATATAAACCAGCCCGAAACCCTCGATTAGATTCCAGTCTGTAACTCACTCCTGGCTATCTATTATTCTATATGTAAACCACCTCGAACCCCTCGATTAGATTCCAGTCTGTAACTCACTCCCAAGGTATCTGTTATTCTATATATAAACCAGCCCGAAACCCTCGATTAGATTCCAGTCTGTAACTCACTCCCAAGGTATCTGTTATTCTATATGTAAACCACCCCAAACCCCTCGATTAGATTCCAGTCTGTAATTCACTCCCGGGTATCTGTTATTCTATATATAAACCATCCCGAACCGCTCGATTAGATTCCAGTCTGTAACTCACTCCCAGGTATCTGTTATTCTATATATAAACCATCCCGAACCGCTCGATTAGACTCCAGTCTGTAACTCACTCCCTAGCATCTGTTATTCTAAATATTAACCACGCCAAACCCCTCGACTAGATTCCAGTCTGTAACTCACTCCCGGGTATCTGTTATTCTATATATAAACCATATTGAACCCTTCGATTATATTCCAGTCTGTAACTCACTCCCAATGTGTCTGTTATTCTATATGTAAACCGTCCTGAACCTCGCAATTAGATTCCAGTCTGTAATCCGCTTCCGGTGTCTGTTATTCTATATATAAACCAGCCCGAACCTCGCGATTAGATTCCAGTCTGTAACTCGCTTCCGGGAATCAGTAATTCTATATATAAACAGCCCGAACCCCCCGATTAGATTCCAGTCTGTAACTCACTCCCGGGTATCTGTTATTCCATATATAAACAATTCTGACCCTTCAATTAGATTCCAGTCTGTAACTCACTCCCAAGGTATCTGTTATTCTATATATAAACCACCCCGAACCCCTCGATTAGATTCCAGTCTGTAACTCACTTCCGGGTATGTGTTATTCTATATATAAACCATATTGAACCCTTCGATTATATTCCAGTCTGTAACTCACTACCGGATATCTGTTATTCTATATATAAACCACCCCGAACCCACGATTAGATTCCAGTCTGTAACTCACTACCGGATATCTGTTATTCTATATATAAACCACCCCGAACCCACAATTAGATTCCAGTCTGTAACTCACTCTCGGGTACCTGTTATTCTATATATATAAACCACCCTGAACCCCTCGATTAGATTCCAGTCTGTAACTCACTCCCACGTATCTGTTATTCTATATATAAACCACCCCGAACCCCTCGATTAGATTCCAGTCTGTAACTCACTTCCGGGTATGTGTTATTCTATATATAAACCATATTGAACCCTTCGATTATACTCCAGTCTGTAACTCACTACCGGATATCTGTTATTCTATATATAAACCACCCCGAACCCACGATTAGATTCCAGTCTGTAACTCACTCTCGGGTATCTGTTATTCTATATATATAAACCACCCTGAACCCCTCGATTAGATTCCAGTCTGTAACTCACTCCCAATGTGTCTGTTATTCTATACGTAAACCGTCCTGAACCTTGCAATTAGATTCCAGTCTGTAACCCGCTTCTGGGTATCAGTTAGAACATAAAACATAGAACACTACAGCACAAACAGGCCCTTCGGCCCACAAGTTGTGCCGAACACATCAATACCTACCCAGCCATAGACCTATCTATAACCCCCAATCCCTTTGGATCCCATATACTCATCCAGAAGTCTTTTAAAAGAGCTCAGCAAGTTTGCCTCGACCACCACCGACGGCAGCCGATTCCATTCACTCACCACCCTCTGAGTGAAAAACTTTCCCCTAGTATCCCCTCTGTACTTGCTTCCCTGCACCTTAAATCTGTGCCCTCTCAAAGTGACCATTTCAGCCCTGGGAAATAGTCTCTGAGAGTCCACCCTATCTATTCCTCTCAACATCTTGTAAACCTCTATCAGGTCGCATCTCAACCATCGTCTCTCCAGGGAGAACAGTCCCAGCTCCCTCAACCTGTCTTCATAAGGCATGGCTCCCAATCCAGGCAACATCCTTGTAAATCTCCTCTGCACCCTTTCAATAGCTTCCACGTCCTTCCTATAGTGATGCGACCAGAACTGCGCACAGTACTCCAAGTGTGGTCTGACAAGGGTCCTATAAAGCTGCAGCATTACCTCCTGACTCCTGAACTCAATCCCTCGATGAATGAAGGCCAGTACACCGTAAGGTTTCTTAACCATATCCTCCACCTGGGAGGCCGATTTGAGAGTCTTATGGACCCGGACTCCAAGATCCCTCTGCTCTTCCACACAGCTAAGACGCCTACCTTTGATAAGTACCTTTGTTACTCGAGATATAAACCAGCCCGAACCTCTCAATTAGATTCCAGTCTGTAACTCACTCCCGGGTATCTGTCATTCTATATATAAAACATCCTGAACTCTTCGATTAGATTCCAGTCTGTAACTTCCTTCTGGAAATCTGTAATTCTATATATAAACAGCCCGAACCCCCTGATTAGATTCCAGTCTGTAACTCACTCCCGGGTATCTGTTATTCTATATATAAACCACCCGAAACCCCTTAATTAGATTCCAGTCTGTAACTCACTCCCAGGCATCTATTATTCTAAATATTAACCACCCAAACCCCTCGATTAGATTTCAATCTGTAACTCACTCCCGGGTATCTGTAATTCTATATATAAACCAGCCCGAACCCCCCGATTAGATTCCAGTCTGTAACTGACTCCCGGGTATCTGTTATTATATACATAAACCACCCCAAACACTTCAATTAGATTCCAGTCCGTAACTCCCGCCCGGGTATCTCTTATTCTATATATAAACCAAACCGAACCCCCCAATTAGATTCCAATCTGGAACTCACTCCCGGGTATCTGTAATTCTATATATAAACCAGCCCGAATCCCTCGATTAGATTCCAGTCTGTAACTCACTCCCGGGTATCTGTTATTCTATATATAAACATTTCTGACCCTTCAATTAGATTCCAGTCTGTAACTCACTCCTGGGTATCTGTTATTCTATATATAAACCACCCCGAACCCGCGATTAGATTCCAGTCAGTAACTCACTCCCAGGCATCTGTTATTCTATATATAAACCATCCCGAACCCCTCGATTAGATTCCAGTCTGTAACTCACTCCCGGGCGTCTGTTATTCTAAATATTAACGACCCCAAACCCCTCGATTAGATTCCAGTCTGTAACTCACTCCCAGGCATCTGTTATTCTAAATATTAACCACCCCAAACCCCTCGATTAGATTCCAGTCTGTAACTCACTCCCAGGCATCTGTTATTCTAAATATTAACCACCCCAAACCCCTCGATTAGATTCCAGTCTGTAACTCACTTCCGGGTTTCTGTTATTCTAAATATTAACCACCCCAAACCCCTCGATTAGATCCCAGTCTGTAACTCATTCCCGGGTATCTGTTATTCTATATATATAAACCACCATGAACCCCTCGATTAGATTCCAGTCTGTAACTCACTCCCAATGTGTCGGTTATTGTATACGTAAACCGTCCTGAAGCTCGCAATTAGATTCCAGTCTGTAACCCGCTTCTGGGTATCTGTTACTCGAGGTATAAACCACCACGAATCTCGCGATTAGATTCCAGTCTGTAACTCACTCCCAGGTATCTGTTACTCTATATATAAACCATCCCGAATCCCTCGATTAGCTTCCAGTCTGTAACTCACTCCCAAGGTATCTATTATTCTATATATAAACCACCCCGAAGCCCTCGATTGGATTGCAGTCTGTAACTCACTCCCAAGGTATCTGTTATTCTATATATTAACCACCCCAAACCCCTCGATAAGATTCCAGTCTGTAACTCAATCCCGGGCATCTATTATTCCAAATATTAACCACCCCAAACCCCTCGATTAGATTCCAGTCTGTAACTCACTCACGGGTATCTGTTATTCTATATATAAACCACCCTGGTCCCTCGATTAGCTTCCAGTCTGTAACTCACTCCCAAGGTATCTGTTATTCTACATGTAAACCATCCCTAACGCCTCGATTAGGTTCCAGTCTGTAATTCATTCCCAAGGTACCTGTTATTCTATATATAAACCACCCTGAACACCTCGAATAGATTCCAGTCTGTAACTCACTCCCAGGTATCTGTAATTCTATATATAAAGAATTCTGAACCTTCCATTAGATTCCAGTCTGTAACTCACTCCCAGGTATCTGTTACTCTATATATAAACCATCCCGAATCCCTCGATTAGCTTCCAGTCTGTAACTCACTCCCAAGGTATCTATTATTCTATATATAAACCACCCCGAAGCCCTCGATTGGATTGCAATCTGTAACTCATTCCCAGGTATCTGTTATTCTATATATAAACCACCCTGAACCACTCGATTAGATTCCAGTCTGTAACTCACTACCGGGCGTCTGTTATTCTATATATAAATCACCCCGAACCCCTCGATTAGATTCCAGTCTGTAACTCACTCCCGGGCATCTGTTATTCTAAATATTAACCACCCCAAACGCCTCGATTAGATTCCAGTCTGTAACTCACTCCCAGGTATCTGTTATTCTATATATAAACAATTCTGTACCCTTCCATTAGATTCCAGTCTGTAACTTACTCCTGGGTATTTGTTATTCTATATATAAACCATCCCGAACCCCTCGATTAGATTCCAGTCCGTAACTCAGTCCCAGGTATCTGTTATTCTACATATAAACCACCCCAAACCCCTCGATTAGATTCCAGACTGTGACTCACTCCCGGACATCTGTTATTCTAAATATTAACCACCCCAAACCCCTCGATTAGATTCCAGTCTGTAACTCACTTCTCGGTCTGTTATTCTATATATAAACCATCCTGAATCCTTCGACTAATTCCAGTCTGTAACTCACAACTGGGTATCTGTTACTCTATATATAAACCACTCTGACCCCATGATTAGATTCCAGTCTGTAACTCATTCCCGGGCATCTGTTATTCTATATGTATAAACCACCCCGAACCCCTCGATTAGATTCCAGTGTGTAACTCACTCCCGGGTATCTGTTATTCTGTATATAAACCATCATAAACCTCACAATTAGATTCCAGTCTGTAACTCACTCCCGGCTATCTGTTATTCTATATATAAACCATCCCGAACCCTTCGATTAGATTCCAGTCTGTAACTCACTCCCAGGTATCTGTTATCCTATACATAAACAACCCCGAACCTCCCAATTAGATTCCAATCTGTAACTCGCTTCGGGGTACCTGTTATTCGAGGTATAAACCACCCCGAACTCCTTGATTAGATTTCAGTCTGTAACTCACTCCCGGGTATCTGTTATTCTGTATATAAACCACGCTGAACCCCTCGATTAGACTTCTGTCTGTAGCTCACTCCCGGGTATCTGTTATTCTATATATAAACCACCCCGAACTCCTTGATTAGATTTCAGTCTGTAACTCACTTCCGGGTATCTGTTATTCTATACATAAACCACCCCAAACCCCTCGATTAGATCCCAGTTTGTAACTCACTCCCGGGTATCTGTTATTCTATATATAAATCATCCTGAACCCCTCGATTAGATTCCAGTCTGTAACTCACTCACGGGTATCTGTTATTCTATATATAAACCACCCCGAACCCCTTGATTAGATTCCAGTCTGTAACTCACTCACGGGTATCTGTTATTCAATATATAAACCATCCCGAACCCCTCGATTAGATTCCAGTCTGTAGCTCACTCCTGGGTATCTGTTATTCTATATATAAACCACCCCGAACCCCTTGATTAGATTCCAGTCTGTAAGTCACTCCCGGGTATCTGTTATTCTATATATAAACCACCCCGAACCCCTCGATTAGATTCAATCTGTAGCTCACTCCCGGGTATCTGTTATTCTATATATAAACCACCCCGAACCCCTCGATTAGATTCCAGTCTGTAACTCACTCCCGCGTATCTGATATCTACATATAAACCATCCCGAACCCACGATTAGATTCCAGTCTGTAACTCACTCCCGGTTATCTGTTATTTTACATATAAACCACCCCAAACCCCTCGATTAGATTCCAGTCTGTAACTCACACACGGGTATCTGTTATTCTAAATATAAACCACACTGAACCCCTCAATTAGATTTCTGTCTGTAGCTCACTCCCGGGTAACTGTTATTCTATATATAAACCATCCTGAACCTCGCGATTAGATTCCAGCCTGTATCTCACTCCCGGGTATCTGTAATTCTATAGATAAACCAGCCCGAAACCCCCCGATTAGATTCCAGTCTGTAACTCACTCCTGGGTATCGTTTATTCCATATGTAAACCATCCCAAACCCCTCGATTAGCTTCCAGTCTGTAACTCACTCCCAAGGTATCTGTTATTCTATACATAAACCACCCCGAACCCCTCGATTAGATTGCAGTCTGTAACTCACTCCCAGGTATCTATAATTCTATGTATAAACCACCCTGAATCCCTCGATTAGATTCCAGTCTGTAAGACACTTCCGGGTATCTGTTATTTTATATATAAACCATCCTAAATCCCTCGATTAGCTTCCAGTCTGTAACTCACTCTCAAGGTATCTGTTATTCTACATATAAACCACACCGAAACCCTCGATTAGATTCCAGTCTGTAACTCACTCCCAGGTATCTGTTATTCTATATGTAAACCACCCCGAAACGCTCGATTACATTGTAGTCTGTAACTCACTCCCAGGTACCTGTAATTCTATTCATAAACCAGCCCGAACCCCTCGATTAGATTCCAGTCAGTAACTCACTCCCGGTTATCAGTTATTCTACATATAAACCACCCCAAACCCCTCGATTAGATCCCAGTTTGTAACTCACTCCCGGGTATCTGTTATTCAATATATAAACCACCCCGAACCCCTCGATTAGATTCCAGTCTGTAACTCACTCCCAGGTATCTGTAATTCTATATATAAACCACCCCGAAGCCCTCGATTAGATTCCAGTCTGTAACTCACTCCCAGGTATCTATTATTCTACATATAAACCACCCCCAACCCCTCGATTAGATTCCAGCCTGTAACTCACTCCCGGGCATCTGTTATTCAAAATATTAACCACCCCAAACCCCTCGATTAGATTCCAGTCTGCAACTAACTCACGGGTATCTGTTATTCTATACATAAACCAACCTGAATCCCTCGATTAGATTCCAGTCTGTAACTCACTCCCGGGTATCTGTTATTCTATATATAAACCATCCCGAACCCCTCGATTAGCTTCCAGTCTGTAACTCACTCCCAGGTATTTATAATTCTATACATAAACCACCCTGAATCCTTCAATTAGATTCCAGTCTGTAAGTCACTTCCGGATATCTGTTATTCGATATGTAAACCATCCTGAACCCCTCGATTAGATTCCAGTCTGTAACTCACTCCCGGGTATCTGTTATTCTATATATAAACCATCCCGAACCCCTCGATTAGATTCCAGTCTGTAACTCACTCCCGGGTATCTGTTATTCTATATATAAACCACCCCGAACCCCTCGATTAGATTCCAGTCTGTAACTCACTCCCGGGTATCTGTTATTCTATATATAAACCACCCCGAACCCCTCGATTAGATTCCAGTCTGTAACTCACTCCCGGGTATCTGTTATTCTATATATAAACCACCCCGAACCCCTCGATTAGATTCCAGTCTGTAACTCACTCCCGGGTATCTGTTATTCTATATATAAACCACCCTGAACCCCTCGATTAGATTCCAGTCTGTAACTCACTCCCGGGTATCTGTTATTCTATATATAAACCACCCCGAACCCCTCGATTAGATTCCAGTCTGTAACTCACTCCCGGGTATCTGTTATTCTATATATAAACCACCCCGAACCCCTCGATTAGATTCCAGTCTGTAACTCACTCCCGGGTATCTGTTATTCTATATATAAACCACCCCGAACCCCTCGATTAGATTCCAGTCTGTAACTCACTCCCGGGTATCTGTTATTCTATATATAAACCACCCCGAACCCCTCGATTAGATTCCAGTCTGTAACTCACTCCCGGGTATCTGTTATTCTATATATAAACCACCCCGAACCCCTCGATTAGATTCCAGTCTGTAACTCACTCCCGGGTATCTGTTATTCTATATATAAACCACCCCGAACCCCTCGATTAGATTCCAGTCTGTAACTCACTCCCGGGTATCTGTTATTCTATATATAAACCACCCCGAACCCCTCGATTAGATTCCAGTCTGTAACTCACTCCTAGGTATCTGTTATTCTATATATAAACCACCCCGAACCCCTCGATTAGATTCCAGTCTGTAACTCACTCCCGGGTATCTGTTATTCTATATATAAACCACCCCGAACCCCTCGATTAGATTCCAGTCTGTAACTCACTCCCGGGTATCTGTTATTCTATATATAAACCACCCCGAACCCCTCGATTAGATTCCAGTCTGTAACTCACTCCCGGGTATCTGTTATTCTATATATAAACCATCCCGAACCCCTCGATTAGATTCCAGTCTGTAACTCACTCCCGGGTATCTGTTATTCTATATATAAACCACCCCGAACCCCTCGATTAGATTCCAGTCTGTAACTCACTCCCGGGTATCTGTTATTCTATATATAAACCACCCCGAACCCCTCGATTAGATTCCAGTCTGTAACTCACTCCCGGGTATCTGTTATTCTATATATAAACCACCCCGAACCCCTCGATTAGATTCCAGTCTGTAACTCACTCCCGGGTATCTGTTATTCTATATATAAACCACCCCGAACCCCTCGATTAGATTCCAGTCTGTAACTCACTCCTGGGTATCTGTTATTCTATATATAAACCATCCCGAACCCCTCGATTAGATTCCAGTCTGTAACTCACTCCCGGGTATCTGTTATTCTATATATAAACCACCCCGAACCCCTCGATTAGATTCCAGTCTGTAACTCACTCCCGGGTATCTGTTATTCTACATATAAACCACCCCGAACCCCTCGATTAGATTCCAGTCTGTAACTCACTCCCGGGTATCTGTTATTCTATATATAAACCACCCCGAACCCCTCGATTAGATTCCAGTCTGTAACTCACTCCCGGGTATCTGTTATTCTATATATAAACCACCCCGAACCCCCGATTAGATTCCAGTCTGTAACTCACTCCCGGGTATCTGTTATTCTATATATAAACCACCCCGAACCCCTCGATTAGATTCCAGTCTGTAACTCACTCCCGCGTATCTCTTGTTCTGTATATAAACCATCCCGAACCCTTCGATTAGATTCCAGTCTGTAACTCACTCCCGGGTATCTGTTATTCTATACATAAACCATCCCGAACCCCTCGATTAGATTCCAGTGTGTAACTCACTCCCGGGTATCTGTTATTCTATATATAAACAAGCCCGAGCAGCCCACAGTAGAATATGAAATGCCAGTGGAGATCAGCACTGAGAAGGGAGGTGGAAGGTGGATACAAACATTAAATATTCCCTGCCATCACTCAGAGTCTTGCAGACCCAGCGTATGGCCACACTGACTTTGACCTCCCTGTTAACTCATCCAATCGCTAGCTCCATAAACCTGTACACTCCAGAATTGTAAAGCCAAACACTTCATCTTCACAGTTACCTTTTCTCTGCTGCTGTTTCTGGGTTTGGCTTTTATACTGATTGATACATTGGGGCTGAAGGGAGTGCATGGTCCAGGATCCTCTTCCTCTTTGTAAACACAAGTATTGATGGGATGTTCACCTTCATCTCCTGCACAAGCACAAAGAGTCAATGTTAATGCTGGCTCGAGGCAGTATTGGAAATTACCCACAGGATCAGTTGATGCTCGATTCAATTTCATCAACCCCAGTTTCAAACCTCCAATCAGCTGTTCGGCTGCCTGACAACTCAAGCTGTGAAAGGATGTAAAAAAGCAAAATACTGTGGAAGCAGGAATCTGAAAACATTGGGAATACTCAGCAGGTCTGGCAGCTTCTGCAGAGGCAGAAAGAGAGCTAACGTTTTGAGTCCAATGTGACTTTTTCAGAATTAACTCGGTTTCTCCCTCCACAGATACTGTCAGACCTGCTGAGCATTTCCTGTTTTTACTTTATATTAATTGTACCAAAGGTTGTGTTACCTGTCCAGTGACAAGGACAGAGATATCTCCTTGAGACTTGAGACAAACGTATTGTGGGAAAGCAAGGGTCCAGTTGCTGTGGCCCATGCAGGAATGATGTCCAGCAGTGAGAGTTTGAAGAGATGGGGTTCAAGCTAAAACGCAGAACCTCAAAAGGTAATAATCCACGGAGGCACATTGTCAATCGGCAGAGGCTCAGCTATATTAAGAAATTACACACAGGCTCAAAGGTTGAAGAATATATTCTGATTCATGGGGCTTTGGTACTGCTACTGAATGGAGAGGGAATTGGTACATACATTGTGATGGGTGCCACTTAAACGAGGCTGGGTACAGTATCCTGTGAATTGTATAACCAGGATAATGAATAAAGATTGGGTGGAAGATTTGGATGAAGGAAAAGTCAGAAATCTAAAACATTCAGGTAATGGAGCAGTACAGTGGGTTAGGACAGAGAAACAGAGAAAGACATGATGGGAAACAGACTGTAATGATCATAGTACTTCAGCCAATAAGGTCCATGCAGGGAACAGTAGTTAAACGAGTGGGATTGAGGGTTTTAGATAGGCCTGGTAGGCAGGGATATGATCAGCACAACTTGTGGGCCAAAGGGCCTGTTTGTGCTATTCTATGTTCTATGTAAGTAGGTAAAGACACTTTATGTGAATGCATGGAGCATTCAGAATAAGATAGATGGACTGCAGCACCAATAGAGATCAACTGTAAATGACTGTTACAGAGACATGGTCATGATGTAGAGATGCTGGTGTTCGACTGGGGTAAACACACTAAGAAGTCTGACAACACCAGGTTTAAATCCAACCGATTTATTTGTTAGTAAACTCTCAAGCTTTCGACTCTATGGTCTTCACCTGACGAAGTTTTGGAGTGTCTGTGCAGATTTGATGGGCAGAATGGCTTCCTTCTGCACTGTGGGGATTCTATTCAAAGAACAAAGAAAGGGACAGCACAGGAACAAGCCCTTCGGCCCTTCAAAGCTACACCAAGGTCCAGTACAACAGCAGGCCTTTCAGCATTCCAAGCCTGCACCAAGTATGATACCCTAACTAAAGGAAAATAATCTAGAGTCACATGTGGACCAGACCAGGCTTCCTTCCTTAAACGAGGTTAGTAATCAGGTGATGTTTACAACACTCGATGATAGTTCCATGCTCACCATTACCAAGGCTAGTTTAGATTAGCCCGATTTATTAATTGATTTTAGATTTGTCCAGCTGCTGTGGAGGAAAGTCTTTCTCACGCCCCATCTGACACTCACATACACCTACCCCATCTATAAGTGACGTGTCCCCTCTCACCATTTGTTGATTCCCCTTCTTCAGTTCCACTGTCAGAGTCCGATGTCAGCTCCTGTGGAAGACTGTGATTGGTCTGACTCAGATCCTGCTTCTGAAAGTCTTCTGCTTTATCCAACCTGTCATAAATTACACATGACTGATTTCACATATGGGATGAAACCACTCCCAGTGTCACAACACCAGGTTAAAGTCCAACTTGATGGTGTGGGCCTTCTTACTGTGCTTACCCCAATGCCAGCAGCTCCACATCACTGAAGAAAGTAACAGTTGGCACTACATTAATTCGCCAGAACTCAAAGAACAACCAAGACGTAGCAGTTGCACATGGGTTAGAGAGCAAGAGGACAGATGCACCAATCATAACGCAGGACAAACAACAGATACACCAATCACAGCACAGGACAAACAACAGATACACCAATCAGAGTGCGGGACAAATAACAGATACACCAATCAGAGTGTGTGGGACAAATAACAGATACACCAATCAGAGTGCGGGACAAGTAACAGATACACCAATCAGAGTGTGTGGGACAAATAACAGATACACCAATCAGAGTGCGGGACAAATAACAGATACACCAATCAGAGTGCGGGACAAATAACAGATACACAAATCAGAGTGCGGGACAAATAACAGATACACAAATCAGAGTGCAGGACAAATAACAGATACACCAATCAGAGTGCAGGACAAATAACAGATACACCAATCAGAGTGCAGGACAAATAACAGATACACCAATCAGAGTGTGTGGGACAAATAACAGATACACCAATCAGAGTGTGCGGGACAAATAACAGATACACCAATCAGAGTGTGGGACAAATAACAGATACACCAATCAGAGTGCAGGACAAATAACAGATACACCAATCAGAGTGCGGGACAAATAACAGATACACCAATCAGAGTGCAGGACAAATAACAGATACACCAATCAGAGGATGGGACAAATAACAGATACACCAATCACAGGATGGGACAAATAACAGATACACCAATCATAGGATGGGACAAATAACAGATACACCAATCACAGGATGGGACAAATAACAGATACACCAATCAGAGTGCAGGACAAATAACAGCTACACCAATCAGAGGATGGGACAAATAACAGCTACACCAATCAGAGTGTGTGGGACAAATAACAGCTACACCAATCAGAGGATGGGACAAATAACAGATACACCAATCAGAGTGCGGGACAAATAACAGATACACCAATCAGAGTGCGGGACAAATAACAGATACACCAATCAGGTGTGGACAAATAACAGATACACCAATCAGAGTGCGGACAAATAACAGATACACCAATCAGAGTGCGGGACAAATAACAGATACACCAATCAGAGTGCGGGACAAATAACAGATACACCAATCAGAGTGAATAACATACACAATCAAGAGTGGACAAATAACAGATACACCAATCAGAGTGCGGGACAAATAACAGATACACCAATCAGAGTGCGGGACAAATAACAGATACACCAATCAGAGTGTGGGACAAATAACAGATACACCAATCAGAGTGTGGGACAAATAACAGATACACCAATCAGAGTGCGGGACAAATAACAGATACACCAAAGAGTGTGGGACAAATAACAGATACACCAATCAGAGTGTGGGACAAATAACAGATACACCAATCAGAGTGTGGGACAAATAACAGATACACCAATCAGAGTGCGGACAAATAACAGATACACCAATCAGAGTGTGGGACAAATAACAGATACACCAATCAGAGTGTGGGACAAATAACAGATACACCAATCAGAGTGTGTGGGACAAATAACAGATACACCAATCAGAGTGTGGGACAAATAACAGATACACCAATCAGAGTGTGGGACAAATAACAGATACACCAATCAGAGTGTGTGGACAAATAACAGATACACCAATCAGAGTGCAGGACAAATAACATACACCAATCAGAGTGCGGGACAAATAACAGATACACCAATCAGAGTGTGGGACAAATAACAGATACACCAATCAGAGTGCGGGACAAATAACAGATACACCAATCATGGGCAAATACAGATACACCAATCAGAGTGCGGGACAAATAACAGATACACCAATCAGAGTGCGGGACAAATAACAGATACACCAATCAGAGTGTGGGACAAATAACAGATACACCAATCAGAGTGCGGGACAAATAACAGATACACCAATCAGAGGTGTGGGACAAATAACAGATACACCAATCAGAGTGTGGGACAAATAACAGATACACCAATCAGAGGTGTGGGACAAATAACAGATACACCAATCAGAGTGTGTGGGACAAATAACAGATACACCAATCAGAGTGTGGGACAAATAACAGATACACCAATCAGAGTGTGTGGGACAAATAACAGATACACCAATCAGAGTGTGTGGGACAAATAACAGATACACCAATCAGAGTGTGGGACAAATAACAGATACACCAATCAGAGTGTGGGACAAATAACAGATACACCAATCAGAGTGTGGGACAAATAACAGATACACCAATCAAGGTGTGGGACAAATAAAGATAACAATCAGAGTGTGGGACAAATAACATACGCCAATCAGAGTGTGTGGGACAAATAACAGATACACCAATCAGAGTGTGTGGGACAAATAACATACGCCAATCAGAGTGTGTGGGACAAATAACAGATACACCAATCAGAGTGTGTGGGACAAATAACATACGCCAATCAGAGTGTGTGGGACAAATAACAGATGCACCAATCAGAGTGCGGGACAAGTAACAGATACACCAATCAGAGTGTGTGGGACAAATAACAGATGCACCAATCAGAGTGCGGGACAAGTAACAGATACACCAATCAGAGTGTGTGGGACAAATAACAGATGCACCAATCAGAGTGCGGGACAAATAACATACGCCAATCAGAGTGCAGGACAAATAACAGATACACCAGAGTGTGTGGGACAAATAACATACGCCAATCAGAGTGCGGGACAAATAACAGATACTCCAATCAGAGTGTGTGGGACAAATAACAGATGCACCAATCAGAGTGCGGGACAAGTAACAGATACACCAATCAGAGTATGTGGGACAAATAACAGATGCACCAATCAGAGTGTGCGGGACAAATAACAGATACACCAATCAGAGTGCGGGACAAATAACATACGCCAATCAGAGTGTGTGGGACAAATAACAGATACACCAATCAGAGTGTGTGGGACAAATAACAGATGCACCAATCAGAGTGTGTGGGACAAATAACAGATACACCAATCAGAGTGTGTGGGACAAATAACAGATACACCAATCAGAGTGTGTGGGACAAATAACAGATACACCAATCAGAGTGTGTGGGACAAATAACAGATGCACCGAGTGCGGGACAAATAACAGATACACCAATCAGAGTGCAGGACAAATAACAGATACACCAATCAGAGTGCGACAAATAACATACGCCAATCAGATGCAGGACAAATACAGATACGCCAATCAGAGTGCAGGACAAATAACAGATACCAATCAGAGTGCAGGACAAATAACAGATACACCAATCAGAGTGTGGGACAAATAACAGATGCACCAATCAGAGGATGGGACAAATAACAGATACACCAATCAGAGTGTGTGGGACAAATAACAGATACACCAGAGTGCGGGACATAACAATACACCAATCAGAGTGTGTGGGACAAATAACAGATACACCAATCAGAGTGTGTGGGACAAATAACAGATACACCAATCAGAGTGTGTGGGACAAATAACAGATGCACCAGAGTGCGGGACAAATAACAGATACACCAATCAGAGTGCAGGACAAATAACAGATACACCAATCAGAGTGCAGGACAAATAACAGATACACCAATTAGAGTATGGGACAAATAACAGATACACCAATCAGAGTGCAGGACAAATAACAGATACACCAATCAGAGTGTGTGTGACAAATAACAGATGCACCAATCAGAGTGCAGGACAAATAACATACGCCAATCAGAGTGCAGGACAAATAACAGATACACCAATCAGAGTGTGTGGGACAAATAACAGATACACCAATCAGAGTGCAGGACAAATAACATACGCCAATCAGAGTGCAGGACAAATAACAGATACACCAATCAGAGTGTGTGGGACAAATAACAGATACACCAATCAGAGTGCGGGACAAATAACAGATACACCAATCAGAGTATGTGGGACAAATAACAGATGCACCAATCAGAGTGCGGGACAAATAACAGATACACCAATCAGAGTGTGTGGGACAAACAACAGATACACCAATCAGAGTGTGTGGGACAAATAACAGATACACCAATCAGAGTGTGTGGGACAAATAACAGATACACCAATCACAGCACAGGACAAACAACAGATACACCAATCAGAGTGCGGGACAAACAACAGATACACCAGAGTGTGGGACAAACACCAATCACCTTCCCATGATATATTAGACGTTAAAACCTTGTTTTGGCAATGATTGCTCACTACATTCACTGCCACAATCTTATAACCACAGACTGCAAGTGATTGAGAAAATGGGAATGCTTTGTAACACAGCAAATGTTTGAGGTCTGGAACGCACAGAGTGTGTAGAGGAGGAGACATTTCTTCACCCAAAGAGTAGTGGCCTGTGGGATTCATTACTACAGGAACTAGTTGATGCCAAAACATTGAATATATTCAAGAGGCAGCTGGACATAGCAGTTGGAGCAAATGGGATCAAAGGTTTTGGGAAGAAAGCAAAGTTAGGCTATTGAGTTGGATGATCAGCCGTGATGGTGATGAATGGTGGAGCAGGCTCCTCCTGCTCCTATCTCCAGTGTTTCTATATTTTGATGGAGGAAGGTTCAATGGAGCCTTTCACAAAGGGAACTGGATTGTTATATAAAGTGGAAATTGTTGCATGGTTACAGGGAGAGAGGTGGGTGAGTGACACTGGTGAATTGCTCCTTTAGAGGAATGTAACCATTCTCTAATGTAATCAGCACAAGTAAAATCTCTACCATCGGCTGTTCAGGGTCTGACACTCAAACTATCCTGAAAATATGGGCCTTTTTAAAAATTAAGTTATAGAAATATAGTAACATAAGAACTAGAAGTAGGATTAGGCCATTCAGCTCTTCAATGTAGGCCTCACTGTAGGCCAGAATTTATTATCCATCTCTAATTGCCCCTTGAGAATGTGATGTGAGCTGCCAAGTTGAATCACTGCAGTTCCTGAGGTGTAGGTACACCCACAGTGCTGTTAGAGAGGGAATTCCAGGACCCAGTAACAGTGAAAAAACAGTGATATATGTCCAAGCCAGGATGGTGAGTGACTTGGAGAAGCTCCAGGTGTTGGCATTTCCAAGTATCTGCTACTCTTTTCCTTCTAGATGATTTGATTTATTGTCGCATGTATACAGCGTTCAGTGAAAAGTATTGTTTCTTGTGCTCTAAAATAATAAAGCACACCATTCATAGAGAAGGAGAGAGTGCAGAATGTAGTGTTACAGTCATAGCAAGGATGTAAAGAAATATCAGCTTAATGTGAGGTAGGTCCATTCAAAAGTCTGACAGCAGCAGGGAAGATGCTGTTCTTGAGTCGGTTGATACGTGACCTCAGACTTTTGTATCTGTATCCCAATGGAAGAAGGTGGAAGAGAGAACATTCAGGGTGAGTGGGGTCCTTAATTATGCTGACTACTTTTCCGAGGCAGCAGGAAATGTAGACAGAGTCAATGGATGGAAGGCTAGTTTGCATGATGGACTGGGTTTTTGTTGATGACACTTTGTAGTTCCTTGCAGTCTTGGGCAGAGCAGGAGTCATACCAAGCTGTGATACAACTAGCAAGAATGCTTTCTATTGTGCATCTGTAAAAGTTGGTCAGACTCGTAACTGATATACCAAATTTCCTTAGGCTTCTGAGAAAGTAGAGGCATTGGTGGGGCTTTCTTAACTATTGCGTTGGCATGGGGGGGAACCAGGATAGATTGGTGTAATCTGAACACCTAAAAACTTGAAGCTCTTGACCATTTCCACTTTGTCCCATTGATGTAGACAAGGGCATGTTCTCCTTTACACTTCCTGAAGTCAATGACAATCTCCTTCATTTTGTAAACATTGAGGAAGAGATTATTGTTGTTGCACCAGTTTACCAGATTCTCGACCTCATTCCTGTTTTCTGGTCATTGTTTGAGATCCAACCCATGTCATGGTAGTGGTTGTGGCTTTGTAAGGTGCTGCCTAAGGAATCTTGATGAATTTCTGCAGTTCATCTTGTAGATGGTACACATGGATGTCATTCTGCATTGGTGGTGGAGGGATTGAATATTTGTGGGTGGCACAGTGGTTAGCACTGCTGCCTCACAGCACCAGGGACCTGGGTTCAATTCCAGGTTAGGGTCACTGTCATTGTGGAGTTTGCAGTTCTTTCCTTATCTGCATGGGGCTCCTCTGGGTGCTCTGGTTTCCTCCCACAGTTTGAAAGAAGTGCTGGTGAGATCCATTGACCCAAATAGGTACTAGGAAAATTTCACAGTAACTTCATTGCAGTGTTAATGTAAGACTTACTTGTGGCTAATAAATGAACTTTAAACTTTGTGGAAAGAGTAGCAATCAAGCTTTGTACTGGACAGTGTCAAGCTGCATGAGTGTTGTTAGAGCTGCACCCATCCAGGCAAGTGCAGAGGATTTCATCACACTTTTAACTTATGCCTTGTGGAGGAGAGGTTTTGGGAAGTCAGGAGGTGAGTCACTCCCTGGTGCTGTGAGGCAGCAGTGCTAACCACTGTGTCACCCACAAACATTCAATCCCTCCACCACCAATGCAGAATGACATCCATGTGTACCATCTACAAAGATGAACCGCAGAAATTCATCAAGATTCCTTAGGCAGCACCTTCCAAAGCCACAACCACTACCATGACATGGGTCGAATCTCAAACAATGACCAGACAGAATACAGGAATGAGGTAGAAAATTTGGTGAACTGGTGCAACAACAATAATTCCTAGCCTTTGACCTGCTCTGGTAATCATGGTATTTATATGGCAGTCCAGGTCAGTTTCTGGCCAAGAGTAACAAATGTGTAGAGTATAGGGCTATTGGTAGAACTCTTAATAGTGTTGATGAACAGAGGAATCTTGGTGTATTTGTGCATAGATCCCTGAAAGTAGGCAGTCAAGTCGAGAAGGTTGTTAAGAAGGCATATGGAGTCTTAGCTTTTATTGGTAGGGGGATTGAATTTCAGAGCTGCAACATCATGTTGCAACTGTACAAAACTCTAGTGCGGCCGCACTTGGAGTATTGTGTGCAGTTCTGGTCCCCACATTATAAGAAAGATGTGGAGGCATTGGAGAGGGTACAGAGGAGTTTTACCAGGATGTTGCCTGGTATGGAAGGCAGGTCTTATGAAGAGAGGCTGAGGGATTTGAGGTTGTTTTCGTTAGAAAGAAGGCAGCTAAGAGGAGACCTTATTGAAACATATAAAGATGATTAGAGGTTTAGATAGGGTGGACAGTGATAGCCTTTTTCCTAGGATGGAGAAAGCTAGCACGAGGGGACATAGCTTTAAATTAAGGGG
The DNA here is from genome assembly GCA_024679065.1 of Sphyrna mokarran. Lineage (NCBI taxonomy): Eukaryota > Metazoa > Chordata > Chondrichthyes > Carcharhiniformes > Carcharhinidae > Sphyrna > Sphyrna mokarran. Next base: position 2,805,895 of record JAGIQG010000006.1, read on the forward strand.
TGGTAGTTATAGTACGGATGTCAGAGGTAGGTTCTTTACCCAGAGGGTGGTAAGGGTATGGAATGCCCTGCCTGCTGCAGTTGTAGATGCGCCAAGTTTGGTGGCGTTTAAGAGGTTAGTAGATAAGTTTATGGATGAAAAGGGAATGGTTTAGGTTAGAGGGTCATTGCTTTTTCTTAATTGATCGGCGCAACATCGAAGGCCGAAGGGCCCGTTCTGCGCTGTAATGTTCTATGTTCTATATTGATGGTGGGAGATTTAGTGATGGTAATGGCATTGGATATCAAAGAGGATGATTAGATTCTGTCTTGTTGGAGATGATCATTGTTTGGTACTTGTGTGACACGAATATTATTGCCATTTATAAGCCCAAGCCTGGATATTGTCCAGGTCTTGCTGCATGAACTGTTTCAGTATCTGAGTTATCGCAAATCCTGTTCTTATGACCGAGGGAAGGTTATTGATGAAGCAGCTGAATTGGGGCCTCGGACACTATCCTGAGGAACTCCTGCAGAGCCATCCTGGAGCTGAGATGACTGACCTTCCACAAGCACAACCATCTTCCTTTGTGCCAGATATGATTGTAACCAGCGGAGAGTTTCCCCTTGATTTGCTCAGGCTCCTAGATGTCGCCCTTGATCGAATGCGGCCTTGATGTCAAGGGCAGCCACTCTCATCTCACCTCTAGAATTCAGCTCTTTTGTTCATGTTTAAACCAAGGCTCTAATGAGGTCAGGAGCTGAATGACCCTGGCAGAACTTAAACTGAGTGTCATTGAGCAGGTAATTGCTACTTATTAACATTATAGAACATAGAACATTACAGCACAGAACAGGCCCTTCGGTCTTCGATGTTGCGCCGACCAATGTAAAAAGCAATGACTCTCCAAACTAAACCATTCCCTTCTCTTCCATATACTTATCAACTAACCTCTTAAACGCCACCAAACTTGGGGCATCTACAACTGCCGCAGGCAGGGCATTCCACTCCCGAACCACCCTTTGGATAACGAACCTACCTCTGATATCCGTCCTATAACTATCACCCCTTAATTTAAAGCTGTGTCCCCTCGTGCTAGCTTTCTCCATCCTAGGAAAAAGGCTATCACTGTCCACCCTATCTAAACCTCTGATCATCTTATATGTTTCGATAAGGTCTCCTCTTAGCCGCCTCCTTTCTAACGAAAACAACCTCAAATCCCTCAGCCTCTCTTCATAAGACCTGCCATCCATACCAGGCAACATCCTGGTAAACCTCCTCTGTACCCTCTCCAAAGCCTCCACATCTTTCTTATAATGCGGGGACCAGAACTGCACACAATACTCCACGTGCGGCCGCACTAGAGTTTTGTACAGTTGCAACATGACGTTGCGGCTCCGAAATTCAATCCCCCTACCAATAAAAGCTAAGACTCCATATGCCTTCTTAACAACCTTATCGACTTGACTGCCTACTTTCAAGGATCTATGCACATATACACCAAGATCCCTCTGTTCATCAACACTATTAAGAGCCCTACCATTAGCCCTATACTCTACACATTTATTATTCCTGCCAAAGTGCATTACCTCACACTTTTCCACATTATAACCCCTTCCATCACCTTCCTGGTGATCAAGAGTAGAATGAATTTGCATCAATGGGCCATGTTGGATTAGGACATGCCTAGGCAAACTTTCCACGTTGTCGAGTATTTGCCAGTGTTGTAGCTGTACTGGAAGAGCTTGGCTAAGGGAGCAGCAAATTCTGGAGCACAAGTCTTCAGGACTATTGCCAGAATGTCTTCAGAGCCTATTGCCTTTGCAGTATCCAGTGCTTCCAATATTACATGGAGTGAATCGAATAGGTTGGAGACAGGCATCCAAGATGCTGGGGATCTTTGGAGGAGGCTGAGATGGATCATTCACTCAGCATTTCTGGCTGAAGATTGCTGTGAATGCTTCAGCCTTATCTTTTGCACTGATGTGCTGGGCTCCTCCATCATTGAAGATGGGATATTTGTGGAACTTCCTCCCCTAGTGAGTTGTTTAATTGCCCACCACCGTTCCCAACTGGATGTGAAAGGACTTCAGAGCTTTGATCTGATCCGTTGGTTGTGGGATCATTTAGCTGTTTCTGCTGTTTCACACAAGTAGTCCTGTTTAGTAGCTTCACCAGGTTGACACTCATGTTTAGATCTGTCTGGTGCTGCTCCTGACATGCCCTCTTGCCCTCTCCATTGAACCAGAATTGATCCCCTGGTTTGATAATAATGGTTGAGTCGGGGATGTGCTGGGCCGTGAGGTTACAGATTGTGCTGGAGTACAGTTCCACTGCTGTTGATGGCCCACAGCGCCTCATGGATGCCCAGCGTTAAGTTGCTGGATCAGTTCAAAGTCTGTTCCGTTTAACACGGGTGATAGTGCCACACAACACGATGGAGATTATTCTCAATGTGAAGGTGGAACTTTATCTCCACAAGGACTATGCAGTGGTCACTCTTACCGATACTATCAGGGACAGATTCACCTGCAGCTGGAAGGTTGGTGAGGAAATAGACATGTACGCTTTTCCCTTTTGTTCATTCCCTCACCACCTGTTGCAGCCCCAATCTAGAACATAGAATATAGAACATAGAACATAGAACATAGAACACCACAGCGCAGAACGGGCCCTTCGGCCTTCGATGTTGCGCCGACCAATTAGGAAAAAGCAATGACCCTCCAAACTAAACCATTCCCTTTTTGTCCATAAACTTATCTACTAACTTCTTAAACGCCACCAAACTTGGCGCATCTACAACTGCCGCAGGCAGGGCATTCCATACCCTTACCACCCTCTGGGTAAAGAACCTACCTCTGATTCCGTCCTATAACTACCATCTGGCGGTGATGTCTTACTCAAAGAGTGATTAGGGAGTGGAATGCCCTGCCTGCAGCTGTTGTAGATGCGCCAAGTTTGGTGGCGTTTAAGAGGTTAATTGATAAGTATATGGAAGAGAAGGGAATGGTTTAGTTTGGAGGGGCATTGCTTTTTATTTTGGTCGGCACAACATCGAAGGCCGAAGGGCCTGTTCTGTGCTGTAATGTTCTATGTTCTATGTCCTTTAGGACCTGACCAGTTTGGTCTGTGGGACAGTTATTGAACCCCACTTGATGTTGTACATTGAAGTCCCCACTCAGAGTACATTTTCCATACTTCCCATCCTCAGTGCTTCCTCCAAGTGTTGTTCAACATGTTGGAGTAAGGATTCATCAGCAAATGAGGACGGAATGTAAAAGATTTTCTTATTCATGTTTTACTTGAAGCAATGAGACTTCTTAAGGTCTAGAGTTGATGTTAAGGATTCCCAGGGCAATTTCCTCCCGACTGTATACCATTGTGCCGTGCCACCTCTGCTGAGTCTCCCTTGCCAGTGGAACAAGACATATCCACAGATGGTTATGGTGGTGTCTAGGACATTATCTACAAGGTATGATTCTATGAATATAACTGCATCAGGCTGCTGCGTGGCTAATCTATGAGATAGTTCTTCTAATCTCGGCACAAGCCCTCAGATGTTAGTGAGGAGGACTTTGCAGGGCCAACAGGGTTGGGTTTGCCATTGGGTTTCCAGTGCCTGGGTCGATGTTGGGTGGTCCATCCACTTTCATTCCTTTGTATTTTCTTTGTAGTGTTGAATATAACAGTGTGTATCAGTTGGACATTTTGGAGGGCAGTTTAGAGACACACTGCTGGCGTTCTGGAATCACATGTAGGCCAGACCAGGTAAGGTCAACAGATTTCCTTCTCTGAAGGACATTAGTGAACCAGATGGATTCTTACAGCAATCGATTACTGGTTTCATAGTCATCAGTAGATTCTTAATTGCAGATATTTAACTAAATTTAAATTCCACCACCTGCCTCCCCTATTTTGGATTGGAGAAAGATGTGGAGATGCCGGTGTTGGACTGAGGTGGGCACAGTAAGGAGTCTCACAACACCAGGTTAAAATCCAACAAGTTTATTTGGTAGCGCAAGCTTTTGAAGTCTCGCTCTTTCTTCAAGTGAGTGAGGAGTCGTGTTCACAAACAGGGCATATAAAGTCACAAATTCAATTTACAAAATAATGGTTAGAATGCGAGTCTTTACAGGTAATCAAGTCTTAAAGGTATAGACAAAGACAATGTGAGTGGAGAGACCATTAAGCACAGGTTAAAGAAATGTGTATTGTCTCCAGACAGAACAGTAAGTGAGATTTTGCAAGTCATGGGGATAACAGATGGTGTGACATGAACACAAGATTTTGGCTGACGCTATCCTCATGTGTGCGGAACTTGGCTATCAGTCTCTGCTCAGTGATTTTTTTGCGTTGTGTGTTGTCAAGGCTGCTTTTGAGAATGCTTATCCAAAGATCAGAGGTTGAATGTCCATGACTGCTGAAGTGTTTGCCAACAGGAAGAGAACAGTCTTGACTGGTGATTATTGAACATATCAGGTAGACAACATTGGACACTTCTTGCCTTCAGACAACCGCACAATCTCAAATAGACCATTGTTTGCAGCAAAACCCAGCCTTCAGAAGAACAGTGACCACAACACCACACAACCCTGCCACAGCAACCTCTGTAAGACATGCCAGATCAAAGAAATGGATGCCATCATCTCATGTGAGAACACCATCCACCAGGTACACGGTACATACTCTTGCAACTCGGCCAACGTTGTCTACCTGATACACTGCAGGAAAAGATGTCCCGAGGCATGGTATACTGGGGAGACTGTGCCATCGTTACAACAACAGATGAATGAACACTGCTCAACAATTACCAGACAAGACTGTTCCCTCCCTGTTGGCGAACACTTCAGCAGTCATGGGCATTCTGCCTCTGACCTTCGGGTAAGCGTTTTCCAAGGGGGGCTTCACAACACGCAACAGCGCAGAGTCGCTGAGCAGAGACTGATAGCCAAGTTCCGCACATGTAAGGACAATCTCAACCAGGATCTTGGGTTCATGTCACACTATCTGTAACCCCCATGACTTCCTGGGCTTGCAAGATCTCACTAACTGTCCTGTCAGGAAACAATATCCATCTCTTTAACCTGTGCTTAAGCCTCTCTTCACTCACGTTGTCTGTGTGTGTAAAGACTTGATTAGTTGTAAAGATTCTCATTACAATCATTATCTTGTCAATTGAGTTTGTGTCTGTATTTGCCCTGTTTGTGAACACAGCTATTCACTCACCTGATGAAGGAGTGAGACTCTAAAAGCTCATGCTACCAAATAAAGCTGTTGGACTTTAACCTGGTGTCGTGAGATTTCTTACTTGGAGAAAGATCAGAGATTTTATTGTGAAACTTTCTTTGTGATTTTGAAAATCTATTACACAAGAAATCCAGAGTCACTTACAGCATAGAAGGAAGCCATTCAGCCAACTGAGTCAATGCTGACTCTCGGTTAAGCAATCTCTCATCCCTCTAAACCAACAGGTTTATTTTCTACAAGTGCCCATTTAATTTCCTTCTGAAATCATTCTGTTTCCATTCTGCCACCCTTGTGGGCAGTGCGTTCCAGATCATTAGTACGCGTTACTAATTAGTTCTATGTTCTATGTTCTACGTTCTATGTACATGTCTGTAAAAGCATTCCTCCTCACACCCCGCCTGCCCAAGATTTGACTGTGTCCTTACATCAAGTCGAGGTAGCCTGCATTCCCTGTGTAGGATTCGCATTCCCTCCAACTGGACTTATGAAACTCCAAAGTCAAAGCCGAGGTTAATCTGTATAGGGATCCAAATCAGATGAACTAATTAGGACCATAAGCCAAAGGAGCAGAATTAGGCCACTCGGCCCATCGAGTCTGCTCTGCTATTCAATCATGGCTGATACTTTTCTCATCCCTATTCTCCTGCCTTTTCCCCATAATCACTCATCCCCTTATTAATCAAGAACCGATTTATCTCTATTTTAAAGACACTCAATGATCTGGCCTCCACAGCCTTCTGCGGCAAAGAGTTCCACAGATTTGCCACTCTCTAGTTGAAGAAATTCCTCTTCATCTCTGTTTTAAAGGATCGTCCTTTTAGCCTGAGGTTGTGCCCTAATTAAGTGTTATTTACACTAGTTTGAACTCTTTGTATGGGACATTAGGAATTTTTTGTGGTGGGGGTAAACCCGGTATCTGTGTAATTTTGTCCTTTATAAAAACCTAAATTTAAGAACAGTCCATAAGCATGGACCTCAAAGACAGAATCCTTTGTTGGACAGGGAATGTTACAACGTGGGTGACTGCATAACAGGAAGGATGTGGATCACATGAGTGTGTGGAGAGGACTGTGAAAATGTCTGCAGGAATGGAGAATTTGAACTCAGATTGGATTGACTAGGATTCTGTTCCTTGGAACAGCGTAGACTGAGGAGAGATTTAAATTGAGGTGCATGAAGCTATGAGGAACCTAGACAGAGTTTTGATTTGGAAGTATCCACCACTCAGAACGTTAATGTACAAACTGAATAACAGATTCAAAAGACTGTCTTGAATTTCATCACCAAAACACTGAAAGGTTCGAGACTGTCAGCTTGCTTCCAGAAGGTTTACTGGGCCCCATCAGAAATTTCTAAACTTACTGTCTTTCAATATCAGCTTCCAAGTCGATGATGGCTGTATTCAGAGATCTCGGATACCCGGTATCCACACTGCTCTCCCTGTCCAGATTTATCCTGGATTGCGGAGACTGCCACTCCCTCTGTGAGTTCTACAAACAAGACACAGCAACAATTAAAGCAAGTGTTCAGAATGGGAAAATCATTTGCATTGTTCATTATTCAACCCCAAGAAGGTCTGATGTGATTTAAAGCCAGCGATATACTTTAAAGTGAAGTTACTATTGTGGTATAGAATTAAAGAACCATTGAATACCCACAGTGCAGAGAGGCCATCCAAGCCATTGAGCCTGTACTGATTCCCTGAAAGGGATCCTAACCAGGTTCTGCCCTATTCCTTAACCCCACACATTTACCATGGCCAATCCACCAAACCCGCACATCTTTGCACTGTGGATAGAAACCGGGCCCCCGGAGAAAACCCATACAGGCACGAGGAGAACGTGCAGACTCCACACAGACGGTTCCTGCAGCTGGAATCAAACTTAGGTCTCTGGCGCTGTGAAGCAGCAGCGCTAACCCACTGTATCACTGTGGGAGAGACAGCAGACAGTTTGTACACACAAACTGCCATGAATAATAATGTGGGAATGATGAAACAATCTTTTCAGTTATGTTAATTAAGGAAATGGAGAGGAGGGGAGGGGACGGGACGAGGGGAGGGGACGGGGAGGGGAGAGAGGGGGGGGAGAGGGAGGGGGAGGGGAGGGGAGGGAGGGGACGGGGGGAGGGAATGAGGGGAGGGGACGAGGGGACGGGGAGGGAGGGAGGGGAGGGGAACGGGAACGGGAGGGAGACGGGGGAAGGGGAGGGAAGGGAACGGGAGGGGACGGGAGGGGAGGGGAGGGGAGGGAGAGGGGGGGGGGGGAGGAGGGGAACGGGAGGGGAGGGGAGGGGGGGAGGGGAACGGGAGGGCGGGGGGGAGGGGAGGGAAGGAACGGGAGGGGAGGGAACGAAGGGAGGGGACGGGAGAGGGGGAGGGATACGTGGAGGGAGAGGGAGGGGAGGGGGAAAGGAGGGGAGAGGGGAGGGAGGGGAACGGAGGGAGTGGAGAGGAGGGAGGGGGGACGTGGAGGGGAAGGAGGGGAGGGGGAACGGACGGAGGGGAGGGGAGGGGAGGGGGAACGGAGGGAGGGGAACGGAGGGAGGGGAGGGGAACGGAGGGGAGGGGAGGGGACGGAGGGAACGGAGGGGGGAAGGGAACGGAGGGGAGGGGAGGGGAACGGAGGGGAGAGGGGAGGGGAAGGGAAACGGAGGGGGAGGTCGGTCAAGCGGCTTTGTCAAATAACAAGAGGAAGGAGGAGGAGTGAAGGAAAGAGGGAATGGGGAGGGGATGGCGCGAGAGCTTGTGGGAGGGCAAGGAAAAGGGGAGGGGGGCGGGAAGGGGAGGGGGGGCGGGAAGGGAGGGGGGCGGGAGGGCGAGGGGGGCGGGAGGGCGAGGGGGAGGGGGAAACAAAGGCAGCAGATACAGAAGCACTCTGTGTGATTCTGCATCCTCTGATTGCAGGTTGTAAATCAAGTTTGAAATAGTTAACCATATTCCTGAACCCTAACAAGTCGCACCATTCCGCCTGGACTCTGGGAGAAAGATAATGGTGAATTCTATGGGCCATTATTCCTACCAAAACTCAGAGGCCAGACTCAAAGTAGCACACTCGAGTTATGTAGGTGAGTTACTGATAAATGGCTGGAACCCATCTCTGCAGGGTGGCAATTAAACTTCATTTACAGGAAAATGCCAGAGGACTAAGAAATGCAAACACTACATGCCTCGGTAAAGATAAGCTCAGAAACTACAGGCATTCACTTTAACATCAGTGGTGGAGAAGTATTTAGAAATGATATATCGGATGAAAATTTATAGTCACTCGAACAACAGCATGTTAATTAAGGAAAATCAGCAGGCACTTGTTCAGGGAGAATCCTGTTTAACTCACTTGCTGGAGTTTTTGGATGAGGAAACAGAGCAGGATGTCAAGTTTATTGCTGTTCATCTACCTAAAGCCATTGAACTCATGGAATAAGGAGACAGCAGCAACATGGCTCCGGAATTGGTTGAGTTACAGGACACAGAGAGTGATGGTTAATGATATTTCTTGGACTGGAGGCAGGATTGTATTGGAGTTCCCCAGGGCTCTGTGTTGGGTTCCTGGCATTCCCTAATATATATCTCGGATGCCCTGGATCTTGGTGTACAGAGCACAATTTCAAAGCATCAGGAGAAGAGTGTGAAAGGGGACAATGTTTGGAGGGGATACAGGAATAGGCAGGGAAGTGGCACTGGATCAAATGTTCCTGTTCTTCAGCTATTCTATGATTCTGTGAAATCAATGGGGTGAAAGCTGTTGTGTAACATACTCTGTGGTTGCAGTTCTCCAATGTTTCAGCCTTCAGGTCCCTGTCCAGCAGCCACAGTGAGCGCAGGATGGCAGGCATCGATATTCTGACCCTTATGGCAGAGTTGTTGTCCAGTAACTTCTCCACTTTGTGAGGGCCACAGAGCAGCCTCCGTTCAGACCAGCGGATCATCCATTCCAGCAGCTTAGCTGTGCTCTGGAACCGGAGTTCCAACTCAGGGGTGAGGTCCTCCTCCAACAGAGCAAATACTGAGCAGCTGGGAGTACGCTCAGTCCTTTTGGTGGAGCAAGCAGGTTCAGGAGCAGATGCCCTGTTCTGGACCACATTTAACTGACTGGGTAAAGAGTGTAACTTTAACCCAAACAGGCCTCTGCCCCTCACCCTGCTTCCAGGGCCAACAACAGGAAAGTAACGGTGGATCTGGTGCTCTTGTAATGGCCCTTCAGAGTGGCCAGTGGATTGGAGTAATCCTGGAGTGGGGGAGGAGGCTGGAGGTTTTGATTCTGCCCTACAGCCCAGCTCCGCGCTCTGACACCACTCAGACACGTTCTTTGTTCTGGAAACCTGCCCGGCAGATGTGTTCCGGCTCTGTCGCCGCTTTAATGTGGTGTGAACCTGGAATACCAACGAGTTCAGCTCCACTTCCTTCAGGTAGGCAGAGCAGCTGCCCAGCAGGGGAACAGCTGGCTCCTCATTCACAATCCGGTCTCTCTCCAACAGGTAACTCAGGAACAACTCCAGGAACTTGACATACTCTTCATCATCCCGTTCAAACTCCCAGGAACCAACCACAGGCAGAGCTGCTGTGTGACCCTGAGAGGCTCCCTTCTTTCTCACTCTCCTGCAGTCTAGGCTGTTGTCCCTGCTGACTGAGCTCCTCTCGAGACTGGGCACTGTATTCCTGCAGATACAGAATAAAACCCCTGTTACACTCGGTTACACAGGTTTCTGAGCAGTAATACAACGCAGGGGGCCATTCAGCCCAGTGCTCCCATGCTGGCTCTTTAGTATATCTAACCATTGAATTTCACTGAGCCGCTCTTTTTCCAGAACTCAATAAATAACTTGATCTAATTCTCTATCGAAAGTTATTATTTCATGCAGAGCACATCCCAGATCATAGCAACCGAGACAACGTTTCCTCACCTCTGCATCTTTTACTCTTCACCATAAGTCTGTATAGAAACTGAAAATAGGAGCAGGAGGCGGCCATTCAGCCCCTCGAGTCTGCTCTGCCATTCAACATGTTCATGGCTGATCATCCAGCTCAATATTCTAATCCCAGCTTCTCCTATATTCTTTAATCCCCAGCTATATCCAGCTGCTTCTTGAAAATATTGTGTTTTGGCCTCAACTATTTTTTGTGGTAATGAATTCCGCAGGCTGACCATTCTCTGAATGGGGAAATGTCTCCTCATCTTTGTCCGAAACAGTTGATCTTGTATCCTCACACTGTGACCCCTAGTTTTGGGCACACAATTCTCTGCCAGGGGAGGTAGTGGGAGTAAATACGACAGTGACTTTAAGGGGCATCTTGACAGGTATATGAACAGGATGGGAATAGAGGGATATGGTCCCTGGAAGGCTAGGGGGTTTTAGTTCAGTCAGGGGCAGCCTTGGAGGGCTGAAGTGCCTCTTCCTGTGCTGTAATTTTCTTTTTTTTTTAATATAACCCACCATCAGAAAATCCTCCCTGCATCTACTCTGTCTAGTCCTGTTAGCATTTTTAAGTCTCTCTGAGATCTCTCCTCATTCTTCTGAACTCAAGTGAATATAATTCTAACAAACTCAATCTGTCCTCATACATCAGTCCCACTATCCCCAGATTCAGTTTGGTAATCTTCGCTACCCTTTCTTGAGAGCAAGAACACCCTTCAAAAGAAAAGGAGACCAAAACTACACACAATACTCTTGGTGTAGTCTCACCAATGCCCTACATAATTGCAACAACACATCCCTGCTCCTGAATCCCTGCTATGAAGGCTAACATTTCATTTGCCTTCTTTACTGCCTGCTGTAGCTGTGTGTTTACCTTCGGAAAGGGCCCCCCAGGTTAGGATGGGTAATAAATGCTGGTCCAGTCAGTGAAGCCCACATTCCACGAGCAAAAGAAAACAGTTTCTCAGTATTTATCTGGCAGGAGCAGGTTAATTATTGGTGGGGGGCTCGATGATAGTGATTGTAATTCCACTGAATATTGATGATTAAATTCTCTCTGCTTGGCTGCGGTCACTGTTGGTGTGTATATGGTTAGGTTGTTACTTTCAGCCTAAGCTCCCTGTTACACACTCTGGGATCTCCTCTTGCCACTTGCACATTGACACGTTTCACTCATATCCCCGATCTTCCCATCCACTCCAGATTCCTCAATTCAACCCAACTGGATCTCTTCCTTCCCTAGTAATTTGCTCACTAACTGAGTGTTGGAGTACACGGGCGCCTCTCAGTTTATCAGTCTGGAATTGCTATTTGTTACCTGGCTCACAGACACTGTCCCGTGTGTTACCTGTGACCGGTGTCCAGCAGCTGTAGGATATTGTCCTGCCAGTCACTCAGATCTTGGCATTCCTCTGACACATTGTCTGTCGTATCTCCATCACTTTGCTGCTGCCCTTTCCTGGTGTCTGTCAAAGAGCTTCTGCTCAAACTTGTTCCCAAGGAAAACCGATCGTATGCCTGATCTTCCTGATCCCTCAGACTGTCTTCCGCTCGTTCCCATATGTGCTGTTCAGTGGGGCCAATGTTCTGCACTGTCCGCTTCAGCACTTTCCTCTTCTGTCGATGTAATTTGTGCAGCAAGACTGAAATCATCTCCTCTCCATCTGGGCCTGAGAAACAAAAGAGGATTCAGAATTCGCCAACATCACCTCTGTAACATCACCAAACTCCACATTTACCACAGCTTACCACCTGCTGAAACCCGAACCCCCCAGCTCTTTGTTAGCTGCAGATTTGACTATTTGTGACACAGCCACTCAGTCTTACAGCTTCCACTGTGCATAAACTGAACTAAACTAGAAAACTACTGCCCCAGTCCAAACTCACACCAACTCCGACTCACCTGCGCACTGGGCTCAGCAGCTTGTAGTGCTTTACCGAGAGCAAGTGTCTCAATCCCGAATCTGAAAATTGTTATAGAATATTCAGCATGTTGTGTTTATGTTACCTCAGCTACTGTCACTCGCTGCCACGTCCAATTATCCTTGCAAATTCTTTTGTGCTACATAACACAATTCTCTTTTGAAAGTCATGTCTCCACCACACTCTCAGACAGTACATTCCAGACCCTAACCACTCGCTGTGTGAATCTGTCTCCACCACACTCTCAGACAGTGCATTCCAGATCCTAACCACTCCCTGTGTGAATCTGTCTCCACCACACTCTCAGACAGTACATTCCAGATCCTAACCACTCGCTGTGTGAATCTGTCTCCACCACACTCTCAGACAGTACATTCCAGATCCTAACAACTCAGGTGCTCCGGTTTCCTCCCACAGTCCAAAGACATGTGGTTAGGTACACTGGCCATGCTAAATTCTCCCTCGGTGTACCCGAACAGGCACCAGAGTGTAACGACTATGGATTTTCACAGTAACTTCATTGTACTGTTTGAATCCAGGCTCATTTAAATGTTCTCAAATGCTGTGAAGGTTCCTGCCTCCACACCCTTTCAATCAATAAGTTCCACATTCCCACCACACTCAAATCCCTTCTATTATTGCTCACTACCTTAAATCTATACCTCTTGGTTCTTGATTCCTCCTTTAAGGTAAAAGTTTCTTTCTATCCAGAACATAGAAGAGTACAGCACAGTACAGGTCCTTTGGCCCTCAAAGTTGTTCCGGGCTTATGTCCAATCCCAAGATCAAGCTATCCCATCCCTATCATTCTGGAGTGCTCCATGTGCCATTCCAATAATCACTTGAAAGTTCATAAAGTATCCAACTCCACTATCACACCCCAACCACTCTCTGAGTGAAGAGCCTACCTTGGACATCCCTCCTATATCTTCCACCATGAACCTTATAATTATGCCCCCGAGTAACAGTTATATCCACCCAAGGAAATAGTCTCTGCACATGCACTCTGTCAATCCATCTCATCATCTTATAAACCTCTATTAAGTCACCTTTCATCCTCCTCTGCTCCAAAGAGAAAAGCCCAGCTCCCTCAACCTGCCCTCCAAACCAGGCAGCATTCTGGTAAATCTCCAATGCTTCCTTATCTTTCTTATAGTGAGGTGACCAGAACCGAACACAATATTCCAAATATGGTCTCACCAATGTTCAGTATATTTGCAGCATAATCCCACGGTTCTTAAACTCAAACCCCCTGTTAATAAACACTAACACACTATAAGCCTTCTTCACGGCTTTATCCACTTCAGAGATCTCTTTGTTCCTCCACATTCCTTAGAATCCTTAGAGGTTTACAAGATGTTGAGAGGATAGGGTGGACTCTCAGAGACTATTTCCCAGGGCTGAAATGGTCGCGACGAGAGGGCACAGATTTAAGGTGCAGGGAAGCAAGTACAGAGGGGATGCTAGGGGAAAGTTTTTTCACTCAGAGGGTGGTGAGTGAATGGAATCGGCTGCCATCGGTGGTGGTCGAGGCAAACTCGCTGGGGTCTTTTAAAAGACTTCTGGATGAGTATATGGGATCCAATGGGATTGGGGGTTATAGATAGGTCTATGGCTGGGTAGGTATTGATGTGTTCGGCACAACTTGTGGGCCGAGGGGCCTGTTTGTGCTGTAGTGTTCTATGTTCTATGTTCTAATCCTGTTGTTGACCCTGTTATCTGCACTCAAGTTTGTTCTACCAAAATGAATCACCTCATACTTAGAACATAGAACATTACAGCGCAGAACAGGCCCTTTGGCCTTTGATGTTGCGCTGATCAATTAAGAAAAAGCAATAACTCTCTAACCTAAACCATTCCCTTTTCATCCATAAACTTATCTACTAACCTCTTAAACGCCACCAAACTTGGCGCATCTACAACTGCAGCAGGCAGGGCATTACATACCCTTACCACCCTCTGGGTAAAGAACCTACCTCTGACATCCGTCCTATAACTACCACCCCTTAATTTAAAGCTATGTTCCCTCGTGCTAGCTTTCTCCATCCGAGGAAAAAGGCTATCACTGTCCACCCTATCTAAACCTCTAATCATCTTATATGTTTCAATAAGGTCGCCTCTTAGCCGCCTTCTTTCTAACGAAAACAACCTCAAATCCCTCAGCCTCTCTTCATAAGACCTGCCCTCCATACCAGGAAACATCCTGGTAAACCTCCTCTGTACCCTCTCCAATGCCTCCACATCTTTCTTATAATGTGGGGACCAGAACTGCACACAATACTCCAAGTGCGGCCTCACTAGAGTTTTGTACAGTTGCAACATGACGTTGTGGCTCCGAAATTCAATCCCCCTACCAATAAAAGCTAAGACTCCATATGCCTTCTTAACAACCTTATCGACTTTATTGCCAACTTATCAGGGTTAAACTCCATCTGCCACTTTTCAGCCCAGCTCTGTAGCCTATCAATGTCTCTTTGCAGTTTACAAGAACCCTCCACCTCATCCACTGCTCCACCAATCTTGGTGTCATCAGCAAATTTACTAATCCACCCTTCAGCACCCCCTTCCAAATCATTGATAAAAATCACAAAAAGCAGAGGATCCAGCACTGATCCCTGTGGTACACCGCTGGTAATTGGAATCTATCTCACTGATATCCCTTAGTATTCTGGCTGTGGCCAAATCAGCATTTTATACAACTCCATCATATCCTTCCTGCTTTTATATTCATAGCCTTGGCTAATAAAGGCAAGAATGCCACATATCTTCTTCACCACCTTATCTAGCTGTCCTACTGCCTTTAGGGATCTTTAGACATGTACCCCAAGGTTCCTCTGGTTCTCTGTACTGAACTCAGTAAGAATTTAGCAAGACCAATTTTTAATCCAACCGATTTATTTGATAGTAAATCCGTGAGCTTTCAACACTCTGTGTCTTCCTCAGGCAAATGCAGTGTTCTGGTCTGCAGTAGCACACATCAGCACAGACAGTCAGAGATTGCTGATTAGAATGCGAATCCTTACATCTAACCTGCTATTCAAGTGTTAAAGTGGCGAACAATATGTGTGAAGGGAATCCTGAGCATTGTTAGAGAATTGTGTATTTTCTCCAGACAGCACAGTAAGTGAGGTTTTTTGCTAACCCAGGCAAGTTACAGGGGTTACAGATAGTGTGTCATGAAGCCAAGATCCCTGTTAAGATCGTCCTCATGTGTGCGGAACTTGGCTATCAGTCTCTGTTCAGCGACTCTGCGCTGTCGCTTCAGCAGTCATGGGCATTCGGCCTCCGACCTGCGGGTAAATGTTCTTCAAGGGGGCTTTCATGATACACGACAGCGCAGAGTCCAACGCCGGCATCTTTACATCTCTGTACTGAGTCATAGAGGTTTACAGCATGGAATCAGGTCCTTCAGTGCAACTTGTCCATGCTCCCTTTTCTTTAAACCCCTAAATTAATCCTAATTTCCCATATTTGGCCCATATCCCTCCATACTCATTGTACCCATGTAACTATTTAAATGCTTTTTAAAATACATCATTGTACCTGCCTCTATTACTACGTCTGGCAGCTTGTTCCAGACACTGCCCTGTGTGAAAAACCAGCCCCTCTGGACACTTGTGTATCTCTCCCCTCTCACCTTAAACCTATGCTCTCTAGTTTTAGAATATAGAATATAGAACACTACAGCACAAACAGGCCCTTCGGCCCACAAGTTGCGCCAATCATACCCATACCTACCAGGCCATAGAACTATCTGGAACTCCCAATCCCATTAAATCCCAAATACTCATCCAGAAGTCTTTTAAAAGATACCAGCGAGTTCGCCTCTACTACCACTGACGGCAGCCGATTCCATTCACTCACCACCCTCTGAGTGAAAAACTTACCTCTAACATCCCCTCTGTACTTGCCCCCCAGCACCTTAAACCTGTGTCCTCTCGTAGCGAGCATTTCAGCCTTGGGAAATAGCCTCCGAGAATCCACCCTATCTATTCCTCTCAACATCTTATAAACCTCTATCAGGTCGCCTCTCAACCTTTGTCTCTCCAGTGAGAAGAGACCTAACTCTCTCAACCTATCTTCATAAGGCCTGCCTCCCAATCCAGGCAACATCCTTGTAAATCTCCTCTGCACCCTCTCAATAGCTTCCAAATCCTTCCTATAGTCAGGCGACCAGAACTGCACACAGTATTCCAAGTGGGGTCTGACAAGGGTCTTATAAAGTTGCAGCATTATCGCCTGACTCTTAAACTCATTCCCTCGATTAATGAAGGCCAGTACACCATACGCCTTCTTGACCACATCCTCCACCTGTGAGGCCGATTTAGGAGTCCTATGGACTCGGACCCCAAGATCCTTCTGCTCTACAACACTGCTAAGACTCCTACACTTGATATTGTACTGGTTCATCCCATTGGTCTTGCCAAAATGGACCACTACGCATTTATCTGCGTTGAAGTCCATCTGCCACTTCTCCACCCAGTCTTGCATCCTATCTATGTCACGGTGCAACTTCAGACATCCCTCCAGACCATCCACAACACCACCAATCTTTGTACCGTTGGCAAACTTACTATCCCATCCCTCCACTTCCTCATCCAGGTCATTTATGAAAATGACAAACAGCAGGGGTCCCAGAACAGATCCCTGGGGCACTTCACTGGTAACCAATCTGCATGCAGAAAAAGACCCATCCACAACCACTCTCTGCCTTCTGCCGGCAAGCCAGTTCCACATCCACAAAGTCAAAGCCCCTTGGGTCCCATGCCCTCTCACCTTCTCAAGAAGTCTTGCATGGGAGACCTTATCAAACGCCTTGTGGAAGTCCATGTAAACCACATCCACTGCTCTTCCTTCGTCAATGTGTTCAGTCACATTTTCAAAGAACTCCACTAGGCTCGTAAGGCACGACCTGCCCTTGACAAAGCCGTGTTGACTATTTCTGATCAAGCTAAACTTCTCTAAATGTTCATAAATCCTGTCCCTCAGGATCCTCTCCATCATCTTACCGACCACTGAGGTCAGACTCAGCGGTCAGTAATTTCCCGGACTATCCCTGTTCCCTTTCTTGAAAATAGCAACCACATCCGCAATCCTCCAATTCTCCGGAACCTCTCCTGTCTCCATCAGTGACGCAAAGATCATCACCAGGGGCTCTGCAATCATTTCCCTCACCTCCCCCAGTAGCCTGGGGTACATCCCATCCGCTCTCGGCGACTTATCTACCTTGATAGAAGTTAAAAGTTCCAACACATCCTCTTTCTTAACATCCACATACTCAATCTTTTCAGTCTGCTGCAAACTTACAGTACAACCTCCCAGATCACTTTCCACCGTGAATAGAGGCAAAGTACTCATTAAGCACTTCTGCCATTTCTTCCGGTTCCACACAGATTTTTCCACCTTCACCTTTTATAGGCCTTATCCCTTCTCTTCTCATCCTTTTACTCTTCACATATTTGTAAAAGGCCTTGAGATTCTCCTTAATCTTACCCGCCAAGACCTTCTCATGACCCCCTCTGGCTCTCCTAATTTGTTTTTTAAGCTGCTTTCTACAAACCTTATACTCCTCTAGATCCGTAACATCTCCTAGTTCTCTGAATCTTTTGTACACCTTTCTTTTCTTCCTGACTAGGTTCAGGTTTTAGACTCCCCTACTTTTGGGAAAAAATATTGACTATCTAGCTGATCTGTGCTCCTCATTATTTTATAGACCTCTATAAGATCACCTGTCAGCCTCCTACGCTCCAGAGAAAAAGTCCCAGTCTATCCAGCCTCTCCTTATAACTCAATCCATCAAGTCCTGGTAGCATCTTAGTCAATCTCTTCTGCACTCTTTCTAGTTTAATAATACCCTCTCTAGAACTGTATACAGTATTCCAAGTGTGGCCTTACCAATGTCTTGTATAACTTCAACAAGACTTCCCAACTCCTGTATTCAATATTCTGACCAATGAAACCAAGCATGCTGAATGCCTTCTTCACCACTCTGTCCATCTGTGACTCCACATCACTTTAAGGAGCTATGAACATGTACCCCGAGATCTCTTTGTTCTGTAACTCTCCCCAATGCCCTATCATTAACTGAGTAAATCCTGCTCTGGTTCAATCTACCAAAATGATCACCTCGCATTTGTCTAAATTAAACTCCATCTGCCATTCGTCAGCCCACTGGCCCAATTGATCAAGATCCTGTTACAGTTAGAAATAACTTTCTTCACTGTCCACTGTGCACCAATCTTGGTATCATCTACAAACTTACTATCCATGCCCCTTATATTCACAGTCAAATCATTAATATAATATATATACTTCCAGCATCCTGCCATTCATTCTGTATTCCTTTATCTGGTTGGTCCTCCAAAATACATCCGCTCGCACTCCATAGGGTTAAATTCCACTGGCCGCTGTTCTGTCCATCTGACCAGCCCATCTATATCGTCCTGTAATCTAAGGCTTTCCTCACAGCTATTTAGCAACCACATTTGTATCTTCTGTGAAGTGAGTGATCACTCTCTCCGTATTCACACATACATCATTAATGTACATACAAACAGTAGGAGCCCCAGCACCTATCCCTGTGGAACACCGAACAACAAAGAACAAAGAAAATTACAGCATGGGAACAGGCCCTTTGGCCTTCTAAACCTGCACTGACCATACTGCCTGACTGAATTAAAACCCCCTACCCTTCCGGGGACCATATCCCTCTATTCCCATTCTATTCATGTATTTGTCAAGACGCCCCTTAAAAGTCACTACCATACCAACAGCCAGGAGGAGATAGAAGAACAGGTATGTAGGCAGATTTTGGCAAGGTGTAAAAGTAACAAGGCTTTTGTGGTGGGAGATTTTAACTTCCTCTATATGACTGGGACTGACTTAGTTCTAGGGGCGTGGATGGGGCAGAGTTTGTAAGGAGCAGCTAGGAGGGCTTCCTGAAACAGTATGTAGATATTCCAACTAGGGAAGGGGCCATACTGGACCTGGGACTGGAGAATGAACCAGGTGGTCCATGTTTCAGCAGCAGAGCAATTCGAGAACAGTGCCCTATCCTCATCAATCATCTTCATCACTTCCTTGAAAAACTCAATCAAGTTCGTGAGATACAACCTCCCCTTCACAAAACCATGTTGCCTCTCACTAATACATACACTTACTTCCGAGCGGAAATAAATCCTATCTCGAAGAATCCTCTCCAATAATTTCCCTACCACTGATGTAAGGCTCACCAGCCTGTAATTACCTGGATTATTCTTGCTACCTTTTTAAATAAAGGAACAACATTGGCTATTCTCCAATTCTCTGGGACCTCCCCTGTAGGCTGTGAGGATACAAAGATTTCTCTCAAGGTCCCAGCAATTTCCTCCTTTGTCTCTCTGTGGTGACGAAGGTATATGGTAATGCTTGCCTTTATAGGACAGGGTATTGAGTATAAAAGCTGGAGTCTGATGTTGCAGCTGCACAGAACGTTGGTTAGGCCACATTTGGAGTACTGCATCCAGTTCTAGTCACCGCACTACCGGAAGGACGTGGAGACTTTAGAGAGAGTACAGAGAGGGTTTACCAGGATGTTGTCTGGTATGGAAGATTTTAATTATGAGGAGAGATAGGGTAAACTGAGGTTATTCTCCCTGGAAAGATGGAGGATGAGAAGAGACCTAATGGAGGTGTATAAAATTATGAGAGGTATGGACAGGATGAATAGTGGGAAGTTTTTTCCCAGGTTGGAGGTGACAATCACGAGGGGTCACAGGTTCAAGGTGAGGGAGGGGCAAGGTTTAACTCAGATATCAGGGGGACGTTTTTTTACACAGAGGGTGGTGGGGGCCTGGAATGCACTACCAAACAGGGTGGTGGAAGCAGACACACTGGGATCGTTTAAGAATTACCTGGATAGTCACATGATCAGCCTGGGACTGGAGGGATACAAACGAAAGATGTAGTTGGACCAATGAGCGGCACAGGCTTGGAAGGCCGAAGGGCCTGTTTCCTGCGCTGTATTGTTCTTTGTTCAATATTCTGGGGTATATCCCACCAAGTTCTGCAGACTTGTCCAACTTAATGTTTCTCAAGAACCCCAATCCCTCTCATTTTTGATCTCAACATGACTCAAGCTATCTACACATCCTTTCCAGACTTCTCTTTGTGAATACTGACAGAAAGTACTCATTTAATACTTTGCCCATTTCCTCTGGCTCCATGCATAGATTCCACACCTTTAGTCAGTACACTGTTTAAAAGTGTGGCACTGGAAGAGTGGAGTAGAAAGCCAGAACCCAGTTGGGAAACAGTAGAGCATTGAGAAAGATGTTGTGAGCACAAAACAAAGGGAGTATTAATACAAGTGTTAAAGATTACAGAAGTACTGAGTTTTGTTCTGCTATTAGGCCACTATCAGCACTTCCTTTATTCTTTAACAATATCTTTAGCATGGATGGCACAGTGTTTAGCACTGCTGCCTCACAGTGCCAGGGACCTGGGTTTGATTTCCGGCTTGGGTCATTGTCTGTGTGGAGTTTGCACATTCCCCCCATGTCTGTGTGGAGTTTGCACATTCCCCCCATGTCTGCGTGGGTTTCCTCTGGATGCTCCAGTTTCCTCCCACAGATGTGCTGGTTAGGTGCATTGACCTGAACGGGCACCAGAATGTGGCGACTAGAGGAATTTTATAGTAACTTCATTTCGGTGTTAAGCCTTGTTGTGACACTAATAAATAAACTTTAAACTACGGCTGTTAATTCTGTCCTGTGCTATTGTTTCCAAAATCTTCCTCATGTCCCTGGTTAAACTGACTGCTCTGTAGTTCTTGGGCTTTGTCATTACACACTTTTCAGTAAGGGTATCATATTTGCATTTTTAAATTCTCATCCTTGTCTTCAAATCCCTGCAGTCCTACAACCCTGGGAGATATCCTCACCGTGTACTGTGCTGTGGCGCAGTCGCTGCTGCAGTGAGTGATATTTGTCCCTGAGAGGCACCCGAACATCCTCCACATCAGGAAACGCTCTCACCATGATTTCAGCCACCTACAGAAAATAGGGCAAAGCAGGTCAGGCAGAAAGATGTTCCATCATAACAGATCACAACGATCCCCCCGCTGTCCTCCTCCACTCGCCTTTTCATCCTTCCATGGAACATGGGTGTTGCTGGCTAGCTCAGGATTTACTCTCCATTTCTAATTCCCTCGAGAAGCTGATGGTGATCTGCCTTCGCAAACCGCTTTGGTCCATCTGGATTAGGTACACCCACAGTGTTGCTAGGGAGGGAGTTCCAGGATTTTACTCAGCGACAGTGAAGGAATAACCAAGTCAGGCTAGTGAGAGGCCTGGAGGGGAACTTGCAGGTTTTGGTGTTCCCATGTATCTGCTGCCCCTTGTCCTTGTAAGGGTGTAATTTGCAGGTTTGGTAGGTGAAGTCAATGGAGCTTTGGAAAGTTGCGGCAGTGCACATTGTCTACAGTACACTTGAGAAGGTGACTTCTTGAGAAAGTGAGAGGGCATGGGATCCGAGGGGCTTTGGCCTTCTGGATCCAGAACTGGCTTGCCGGCAGAAGGTAGAGAGTGATTGTGGATGGGTCTTGTTCTGCATGGAGGTCGGTAACCAGTGGAGTGCCCCAGGGATCTGTTCTAGGACCCCTGTTGTTTGTCATTTTCATAAATGACCTGGATGAGGAAGTGGAGGGATGGGTTAGTAAAGTTCGCCAACGATACAAAGATCGGTGGTGTTGTGGATAGTCTGGAGGGATGTCAGAAGTTGCAGCGAGACATAGATAGAATGCAAGGCTGGGCAGAGAAGTGGCAGATAGACTTCAACGCGGATAAATGTGTAGTGGTCCATTTTGAACATAGAACATAGAACACTACAGCACAAACAGGCCCTTCGGCTCACAAGTTGTGCCGATCATATCTATACTTACCAGGCCATAGAACTATCTGTAACTCCCAATCCCATTTAATCCCATGTACTCATCCAGAAGTCTTTTAAAAGACCCCAGCGAGTTTGCCTTTACCACTATCGATGGCAGCCAATTCCATTCACTCACCACCCTCTGAGTGAAAAACTTACCTCTAACATCTCCTCTGTACTTGCCGCCCAGCACCTTAAACCTGTGTCCTCTCGTAGTGACCATTTCAGCTCTGGGAAATAGCCTCCGAGAATCCACCCTATCTATTCCTCTCAACATCTTATAAAACTCTATCAGGTCGCCTCTCAACCTTCATCTCTCCAGAGAAGAGACCTAGCTCTCTCAACCTATCTTCATAAGGCATGCCTCCCAATCCAGGCAATATCCTTGTAAATCTCCTCTGCACCCTCTCAATAGCTTCCACATCCTTCCTATAGTGAGGCGACCAGAACTGCGCACAATACTCCAAGTGGGGTCTGACCAGGGTCTTATAGAGCTGCATCATTACCTCCCGACTCCTAAACTCAATTCCTCTATTAATGAAGGCCAGTACACCATATGCCTTCTTGACCACATCCTCTACTCATGGGGCAAATTTAATAGACCTATGGAATCGGACCCCAAGATCCTTCTGCTCCTCAACACTGCCAAGACTCCTACCCTTATATTGTACTCCTTCATCCCATTATTCCTGCCAAAATGGACACCATACATTTATCCGCTTTGAAGTCCATCTGCCACTTCTCCGCCCAGGTAGTCGTGGAAACATCAGGGTGGCGGCGCGGACTCGTTGGGCCGAAGGGTCTGTTTCCCATGCTGTTTTGTTCTTTGATCTTTGAACATTGTACAATCATCGGCAAACATCCCCACTTCTAACCTTATGATGGAGAAGGTCTTTGATGAAGCAGTTGAAAGTGGTTAGAACATAGAACATAGAACAATACAGCACAGAACAGGCCCTTCGACCTTCGATGTTGCGCCGATCAATATAAAAAGCAATGCCCCTCCAAACTAAACCATTCCCTTCTCTTCCATATTCTTATCAACTAACCTCTTAAACGCCACCAAACTTGGCGCATCTACAACTGCTGCAGGCAGGGCATTCCACTCCCGAACCACCCTTTGGGTAAAGAAACTACCTCTGATATCCGTCCTATAACTATCACCCCTTAATTTAAAGCTGTGTCCCCTCGTGCTAGCTTTCTCCATCCTAGGAAAAAGGCTATCACTGTCCACCCTATCTAAACCTCTAATCATCTTATATGTTTCGATTAGGTCCCCTCTTAGCCGCCTCCTTTCTAACGAAAACAACCTCAAATCCCTCAGCCTCTCTTCATAAGACCTGCCCTCCATACCAGGCAACATCCTGGTAAACCTCCTCTGTACCCTCTCCAATGCCTCCACATCTTTCTTATAATGGGGGGACCAGAACTGCACACAATACTCCAAGTGCGGCCGCACTAGAGTTTTGTACAGTTGCAACATGACGTTGCGGCTCTGAAATTCAATCCCCCTACCAATAAAAGCTAAGACTCCATATGCCTTCTTAACAACCTTATCGACTTGATTGCCTACTTTCAGGGATCTATGCACATATACACCAAGATCCCTCTGTTCATCAACACTATTAAGAATCCTACCATTAGCCCTATACTCTACACATTTATTATTCCTGCCAAAGTGCATTACCTCACACTTTTCCACATTAAACTCCATTTGCCACCTCTCGGCCCAGCTCTGCAACTTGTCCAAGTCTCTCTGCAAACTATAACACCCCTCTTCACTATCTACCACTCCACCGACTTTAGTGTCATCTGCAAATTTACTAATCCATCCTTCAATACCCTCATCCAGATCATTTATAAAAATTACAAACAGCAGGGGCCCCAAAACAGACCCCTGAGGTACACCACTTGTCACCGAATTCCACGATGAATATCTCCCATCAACCACCACCCTCTGTCTTCTATCTGCTAGCCAATTCCTAATCCAATTAGCTAAATCACCCTCTATCCCATACATCTGCATTTTCTGCAGAAGTCTTCCATGGGCCACCTTATCAAACGCCTTACTAAAGTCCATATATACCACATCAACCGCCTTACCCCCATCCACCTCTTTGGTCACTTTTTCAAAAAACTCAATGAGGTTAGTAAGGCACGACCTACCCTTCACAAAACCATGCTGACTATCCCCAATCAATTCATTTCTCTCTAAATAACTATAAATCCTATCCCTAATAATTCTCTCCAATACTTTGCCCACAACAGAAGTAAGACTCACTGGCCTATAATTCCCTAGAAGGTCTCTCTTCCCCTTCTTGAACAACGGGACCACATTCGCTATCCTCCAGAACCACACCCGTAACCAACGACGACCTGAAGATCACAGCTAGAGGCTCTGCAATCGCCTCTCTTGCCTCCCAGAGAATCCTAGGGTAAATCCCGTCCGGCCCAGGGGACTTATCCAACTTTAAACCCTCAGGAATATCTAGCACATCCTCCGTTTCTACTTCAATACTTTCCAGTTTGCTACCCTGTACCTCAGTGTTCTCCATAACTACATTTACATCACCCTGCGTGAATACCGAAGAGAAATATTTATTCAGTGCCTCTCCAATCTCTTCAGGCTCCACGCACAACTTCCCACTGCTGTCTATGACTGGCCCTAATCTTGCCTAACCAATCTTCTATTCTTAACATATCTAAAGAAAGCTTTAGGATTCTCCTTAATCCTATCAGCCAAAGTCTTCTCGTGTCCCCTCTTAGCTCTCCTCAATTCACTCTTTAGCTCCCTCCTGGCTAATCTATAGCTATCCATTGCACTAACTGAGCCTTCAAGCCTCATCCTGACATAAGCCTCCTTTTTCCTTTTAACCAGCAAATCAACTTTTTTCGTACAATGGTTGGGTCTAGGACACTCCCCTGAGAGACTCCTGACCTTTCTACCTTTTCCCAAGGGTCTTCCAGACTCTACCTTTCCCATGACCCTCAGTACATTCATCACATGTTGCTGAGATGTGTGCTCCTACCTTCCTGATTGGAGGCAGCTCGCTAACCAAGCTGAGGATGATGTCCTGTAAGAGCTCCTCTACATTCATGAATCGAGCAAACGGCAGCATTCGACAGGCCCAACACAGGGCATTCAGGCAATGGTCAACCACAGCAGCATCATACTCAGGTGTCACCTCGCAGTCCTGTAAACACATCAAACTCAGCAGTGTGACTAGCATCAGTAACCAGGCCAGATTCTAGACAGTAACATTTCACTGAATATATGGCATCTTCTGTTATGTGTCCCTTATCTTTCACAATATATTAGAATTCTTTGTTTATTTCTTCATGGTTCTGTGTTTGCTAGCGAGGACAGCATTAATTATCCATTCCTAATGAACAAGGTGATCAATGAGCCACTAATGTATCAGTGCGAATTTACTGCCTATACTCAGAATGAAAAGTTATTCAGCAAACTGTGAGAATACAACTGTGTTTCTCTCCACTCAGACTGCACTTATAGGATAGTGAGAGACGGGGAGGGAACCCCCCGATGTTGGTGTTCCCACGTGCCTGCTGTCTTTGTCCTTCTGCGTGGTATACAGTGTGCATTTGGAAGGTGCTGCCTGAGGAACCTTGTTGAATTCCTGCAAGGCATCTTGTAGATGGTACACATGAACATCACTGCCTCAATGAGGGTGGAGGGAGTGCTGCTCCACTGGGGGCAAAATAGGCGGTGAGCCAATAGGGGTGGAGAGAACGGTGATCCAGTGGGGACAGAGATAATGATGATCAAGTGGGGACAGAGAAAATGGTGATCCAGTGGAGGTTACAGCAGGTTAGGATGAGTACCTGGGAGGATCTGGAATTATCTCTGGCTGCTTGGTATTTGCGACAGCTCTCACTCAGCCGTTCACGGATATGGAACATCCAGCACAATCCACAGAGGTCACGAAAAGAACCTGTCAGGAAATGAGATGATGGATTTTACACCCTCAGCTTCTAGTCAGCACTGTGACAGCACACTCCAGCTACTACACACATCAAATACTCTGGTTAGTACTGCCAGCTGTCAGGATGGGGGAGGCTGATTGTTCAGTATCTTATCCCTTCCTTACCAGCCCACCTCCTCCCTTTCCACATAGGGAGCCTTCCTCACTGTCCTGCATTTCAGTCTCATCCTATTCCGCTCCCAGTTCACTCCCTCATCTCCTCTCCCCCTGGGTTTTCCTTGATCACTTCCCTCTCATCCTACACAACTACTTTTCACATCAATGCTTTTCTCACTTTCCCCGAGCTTGTCTGTCATTCGAGTGTCTGTAAATGGGAAGCTGTACAACAGAACACTGTCGCTGTGGACTCAGGGCAAATTCACTGGTTGCAGGATGAATAAACTGGGTTAAACACCCCTGTCACAATTCTGTAATTCTCTTTATTCCTCTTCTCATCCAGTCATAACGGTTAAAAGGAGGCCTTGCAGCCCATCAAGTCCATACTGACTCACTGGAATAATCCAGTCAATTTTATTCCCATTACAGTATAAGCAGGAAATGCTGGAATTACTCAGCAGCTCAGGCAGTCTCTGTAGAAAGGAACATAGTTAATGTTTTGAGTCTGGATGACTCTTTTTCAGAGCAGATCCATTGAAGACTCTCCTCTCTCTCCACAGATGTTGCCAGACCCGCTGAGTTTTTCCAGCACTTTCTGTTTTTATTGCAGATTTCCAGCATCTGCAGTATTTCACTCTGGGTTTGGTTTCTGTTTGGAGTTTTTTTATTTAGCTGGAGCCAGGAAGCTCATGAATTGAGCTTTTTGAATGTTGTTGGAGCTGCAATCATCCAGGCAAGTAGAGAGTTCATAACTACAGAAGATATAGGAGCAGAATTCAGCCATTCGGCCCATCGAGTCTCCTCTGCTATTCGATCATGGCTGATATGCTTCTCATTCCCATTTTCCTGCCTTCTCCTCATAATCCTTCAACTCATTCTCAATTGAAAATCTGTCCAACTCCTCCCTAAATTTACTCACTGTCTCAGCATCTATCACACTTTAGGATAGCGAATTCCACAGATTCAAAGAACAAAGAACAAAAAAAAGCACAGGAAACAGGCCCTTCGGCCCAACGAGCCTGCACCGCCACCCCGATGTTCCCACCTCTACCCATTATCCCTATCCATGTTTATAGATCTACGGATTAAAAACCAAATTTGAGACAATTTAGGGAGAATTTGTTTTGCCAATTAGCCTAAGAGCGCATCTTTGGGATGTGGGAGGAAACCGGAGCACCCGGAGAAAACCCACGCAAGCACGGGGAGAATGCGCAAACTCCCACAGACACAGGCCCAAATCAATGTATCTGCACAGCACAGCGATAGTCACTGAGCTGTCGTGTTGCCCATCAAATGGTCCAGGTCAAGCGTACACTAATGACGTGAAGCACTAGGATACTCTCAAAAAAGATCCAAGAGCAGCCCTCTCATGACCCATCGCGTGTATGCCCCTTGTTAGACAACAAGGTGGACCAAAGCACCTGTAGGATAAAAACAAGTACATCAATATCATCATCTATTTACACACTTCCCAGGGACTCCCAAGGCTCATGATCTCTATTTCAAATCAGTTTTCTATACCCCTCCATTCCCATTCTGTTCATGTGCCCATCTAAGTATTTCTTAAATAACTCCACAGTACCTGCCTCCACCACTTTACTTGGCAGCGCATTCCATTCCCCCACCACCCTCTGTGTGAAAAAACTCCCTCTAGCATCTAAATTATACCTTACCCCCCTCACCCTAAGCCTGTGACCCCTCGTGCTATTCAAGTCCATCCTAGGAAAAAGCTTAACTCTGTTTACTCTATCTATACCCCTCATAATCTTGTACACCTCTATTAGATCTCCTCTAAGTCTATGTCTTTCTAAGGAAAACAGTCCCAATTTGCCTAATCCCTCCTCATAACTCAGACCTTCCATACCAGGCAGCATCCTGGTAAACCTCCTCTGCACTCTCTCCAGAGTCTCCACGTCCTTCTGATAGTAAGGCGACCAGAACTGGACGCAGTATTCCAAATGAGGTCTAACCAATGTTTTGTACAACTGCAACATTAAAGGCCAAATAAAGCAGGTAGCAAGGTGTTTAAAAAGGAAATGATCAGTAAAATGAATGTCAGTTCTCTTAAATGAGAATGGGGGAGCTCATGATGGAAAAATAAGGAAATGGTAGATGAATTGAACAGATATTTTGCATCTATCTTCACCATAGAACATACAAATAACCTAGGATTAACTGTGAATCATGTGAAATGGAGGGAAGAACTTGTAACATTAACAATTATAAGGGAAAGGTACAAAGAAAATTATAACAACTGTCCTGACGGACTTCACCTTAGGGTCTTAAAAGGAGCTGATGCTAGAATAGTAGATGCATTAGTTTTAATTTTCCAAAATCCCACAGATGCTGGCACCGTTTCATCAAATTTGAAAATACTGAATTTGAGTCTTCTACTCAAAAAGGAGGGAGACAAAAAGCAGAAAACTACAAGTGAATTAGCTTAACGTCTATTATTCAGGATCTTACTGGGGACACTTCAACTCTCAACACCATCAAGCAAAGTCAACACGGTTTTATGAAAACCATCTTTGACTAATTTTTTGGAGTTCAAACCAATACTTTTCAGGGGCTGTTGCAGAAAAGATGGATGCTAAACTTGAATATCAGATGGGCAGAGGCAGGTGTTATTACAGAGGGTAGAAGTTGAGAGTCATAAAGAGAACTGTAAGACATAGGAGCAGTATTAGGCCACTTGGCCTATTGAGTCTGCTCTGCCATTCAATCATGGGAGATATTTTCCTCATCCCCATGATCCTGCCTTTTCCCCACACCCTGATTCCCTTATTAATCAAGAGCCTATCTACCTCTATCTCAAAGCACTCAATGACCTGGCCTCCACAGCCTTCTGTGGCAATGAGTTCCACAGATTTGCCACTCTCTGGCCATGCGATCACATGTTCAGCTAAAGAACCAACCATCTGACTCATCTGAAGACTGCAGCTGGTGATATTACTAGTCTGTATTAAAAGCGGGAAATTTGCAGCAAGGGCCCTCAAAGATAGCTTCAGTCTTTCCCAAAGATAATCAAGGTTCAAAGACAACGTCAGGTAAGCAGATGACAGTGAAGCAGTGGAGGGGGTCAAGGAATCGAGCCACTTGGCATCAGCATATATGTGTTATAATCAAAACTAAATAACTTACAAATTAACTTACTAAATCCAACTATGCCGTCAGGTACTTTGTATCCTCTGTGACTATTGGTCTCTGTTGATGCATTGCAGCTAGCTTTGCTCCGAACGGGTCATTGTGTGTTCACAACCCTTTGGGAGTAGTTACTTCTCAGCTCTGTTTTAAATTTGTTACCCCTTATCCTAAGATCCTCTCATCCTAGAATGCCCCACAAGAGGAAGCATCCGCTCCATATCTACTTTATCTATACCTTTTATCATCTTATATGCCTCAATTTGATCTGCTCTCATTCTTCTAAGTTCCAGAGAGTATCAGCCTGAACTGTTCAATCTCCCTTTTCATCACAAACTTCTGGAAAACTTGCCTTGTGTTATCGTTCCAGCTGATGTCATTACTGGCCAAATAGCTTTCTTCCGCACCGTAACAATTCTGGTGATTCTAAGTCGTCAGATCCCAAAATGGAACCTGGTTTGATGGATCATTATTTTTGTTTTAAATCACAGAAGGAAATTGCTGAAGAGATTCACAGGAGATTGCCATTGGCTTTTTAAAGTTTAAAAGTTTGTTTATTGTCATGGTTAGGCTTACATTAACACTTCATTGAAGTTACCATGAAAACCCTCTAGTCGCTCACTCCGGTGCCTATTTGGGTCAATGCACCTAACCAGCACGTCTTTCAGACTGTGGGATGAAACCGGAGCATTCGGAGGAAACCCAGACAGACACGGGGAGAATGTGCAGCCTCCACAAAGATAGTGGCCAAGACGGGAATCAAACCTGGGTCCCTGGGGCTTTGAGGCAGCAGCACTAAGCATGTGTCACCCTGAAGATAAAATATTGAAGTATAAGCATTAACTATATAACACTAGACAACAAAAAGGTTAGAAAGATTTCAACATAAAAACCAAAAAAATCTGATTTAAACTCACAATATTCTTTTTATTCCAGTAAAATCTGTACTGACCCAACAGTCCAGTTAAGAGGTACCACTGTTTCCCCACCAAGAGTACAGCTACTTCAACTGCAAAGAGGTTTATTTTCCAGTAAACTTCTGAACATCTACCACAAGTTCCTCCACAGTTGGTAAAGTCCTTCAGGTATTTTTTGCTGCAATTGTACAGGGCGTTGGTGAAGCTATACCTAGAGTATTGTGTGCAGTTTTGATGTCCTTATCTGAGGAGGTATGTCCTTGCCCCAGGGAGAGTACAGCAAGGTTTACCAGGCAGATTCTTGGGATGGCAGGTCTGTCATATGAGAACGATGTTGATTGGTAGTAGTGTTGCCATGGAGAATGCAGTAGGGAACAGTTAACTGCCAACTTGTTTTAAAAATGCAAACCAGGCAGGCTGACTCTGGTCAAGCCAATGTAATAGGGGATGAACCAGAGAATGGCTGTCCCCCTGCAACCTTTTGTTTAGCAGGAAAAAAAGGACATAGAACATAGAACAATACAACACAAACAGGCCCTTCGGCCCACGAGTTGCGCCAATCACATCTACCAATCCACAGACCTATCTATAACCCCCATCCTATTCTTTTCCATATACTCATCCAGAAGTCTCTTAAAAGACCCCAGTGAGTTTGTCTCAACAACCTCCGATGGCTGTCAGTTCCATTCACTCACCACCCTCTGAGTGAAAAACCTACCCCTGACATCTCCTTTGTATTTGCTTCCCTGCACCTTAAATCTGTGTCCTCTCGTAGTGACTACTTCTGCTCGGGGAAATAGTCTCTGAGAATCAACCCTATCTACTCCTCTCAACATTTTATAAACCTCTATCAGGTCACCTCTCAACCTACGTCTCTCCAGTGAGAAGAGTCACTGTGCATTGCACCTTACCTGTGGGGATATATCTGGCTTCCAGATTGCATAAGAACTAGGAGCAGGAGTCGACCATCTCACCCCTCGATCCTGCTCCCCCATTCAATAAGATCATGGATGATCTTTTCATGAACTCAGCTCCACTAACCCACCCACTCACCATAATCCTTAATTCCTTCACTGTTCAAAAATGTATCTATTCTTGCCTTAAAAACATTCAATGAGGAAGCCTCAACTGCTTCACTGGGCAGGGAATTCCACAGATTCACAACCCTTTGGGTAAAGAAGTTCCTCCTCAACTCAGTCCTAAATCTGCTTCCCCTTATTTTGAGGCTATGCCCCCTAGTTCTAGTTTCACCCACCAGTGGAAACAACTTCCCTGCTTCTATCTTATCTAATCCCTCCATAACCTTATATCTTTTTATAAGATCTCCCCTCATTCTTCTGAATTCCAATGGATATAATCCCAGTCTACTCAGTGTCTCCTCATAAGCCAACTCTCTCAACTCCGGAATCAACCGAGTGAATCTCCTCCGCACCCCCTCCAGTGCCAGTAAATCCTTTCTCAAGTAAGGAGACCAAAATTGTCCACAGTAACTCCAGATGTGGCCTCACCAACACCTTATACAGCTGCAACATAACCTCGCTGTTTTTAAACTCCATCCCTCTAGCAATGAAGGACAAAATTCCATTTGCTTCTTAATTACCTGCTGTACCTGCAAACCAACCACAATTCGGTATCTTTCACTATTGCAATGGAGAGGGATAGGGTCACATGGTAGGGCAAGGTTTATAATTGGGGCAGGGGTAATTATAATGCGATTAGGCAAGAATGAAGGAACTAAAGATGGGAGCAGGAACTGCAGAAAATGCAGATGTATGGGATAGAGGGTGATTTAGCTAATTGGATTAGGAATTGGCTAGCAGATAGAAGACAGAGGGGGGTGGTTGATGGGAGATATTCATCGTGGAGTTCGGTTACTAGTGGTGTACCTCAGGGATCTGTTTTGGGGCCCCTGCTGTTTGTAATTTTTATAAATGATCTGGATGAGGGTATTGAAGGATGGATTAGTAAATTTGCCGATGACACTAAAGTCGGTGGAGTGGTAGATAGTGAAGAGGGGTGTTATAGTTTGCAGAGTGACTTGGACAAGTTGCAGAGCTGGGCCGAGAGGTGGCAAATGGAGTTAATGTGGAAAAGTGTGAGGTAATGCACTTTGGCAGGAACAATAAATGTGTAGAGTATAGGGCTAATGGTAGGGCTCTTAATAGTGTTGAGGAACAGAAGGATCTTGGTGTATGTGTCAATAGATCCCTGAAAGTAGGCAGTCAAGTGGATAAAGTTGTTAAGAAGGCATATGGAGTCTTAGCTTTTAGTGGTAGGGGGATTGAATTTCGGAGCTGCAACGTCATGTTGCAACTGTACAAAACTCTAGTGCGGCCGCACTTGGAGTATTGTGTGCAGTTCTGGTCCCCACATTATGAGAAAGATGTGGAGACATTGGAGAGGGTACAGAGGAGGTTTACCAGGATGTTGCCTGGTATGGAGGGCAGGTCTTATGAAGAGAGGCTGAGGGGATTTGAGGTTGTTTTCGTTAGAAGGGAGGCGGCTAAGAGGAGACCTTATTGAAACATATAAGATGATTAGAGGTTTAGATAGGGTGGACAGTGATAGCCTTTTTCCTAGGATGGAGAAAGCTAGTACGAGGGGACACAGCTTAAATTAAGGGGTGATAGTTATAGGACGGATATCAGAGGTAGGTTCTTTACCCAAAGGGTGGTTCGGGAGTGGAATGCCCTGCCTGCAGCAGTTGTAGATGCGCCAAGTTTGGTGGCGTTTAAGAGGGTAGTTGATAAGGATATGGAAGAGAAGGGAATGGTTTAGTTTGGAGGGGCATTGCTTTTTATATTGGTCGGCGCAACATCGAAGGCTGAAGGGCCTGTTCTGTGCTGTAATGTTCTATGTTCTATCAGGTATGGGTACAAATGAAACGTGGAGCTTTTTCAAAAAACAAATACTGTGTGTCCTTGATAGGTATGTCCCTGTCAGGCAGGGAGGAAATGGCTCAATGAGGGAACCATGGTTCACAAAGGATGTTGAATGTCTTGTCAAGAGGAAAAAGGAAGAGTGTTCAGAATGAAAAACCAAGGTCCAGTTGGGTCGCTTGAGGGTTACAAGATAGCTAGGAATAAATTTTAAAAAAGGGCTTAGGAGAGCTGGGAGGGGGCATGAGAAGTCCTTGGCGGGTATGATAAAGGAAAATGCCAAAGCTTTTTACTCTTATGTGAGAAATAAAAGAATGATCAGGGTGAGGTTAGGGCCAGTTGAGGATAGTAGTGGGAACTTGTGCATGGAGACAGAAGAGATAGGAGAGGTAATGAATGAATCCTTTTCTTCAGTGTTCACTAAGGAGAGGGGCCATGTTTTTGAGGATGATAGTGTGATATAGACTGATAGGATGGAGGAGGTAAATGTTCTGAAGGAAGATGCATTAGCAACTTTGAGGATCGATAAGTCCCCTGGGCCAGATGGGATTCTTTGGGAGACAAGGGATGAGATTGCAGAACCTTCGGCTTTGATCTTTGGGTCCTCACTGTCCACAGGGATAGTCACAGTAAGAAGTCTCACAACACCAAGTTAAAGTCCAACCAGTTTATTTGATAGTAATCTCACAAGCTTCTACACACCTGACGAAGGAACCCCATTTCCGAAAGCTTGTGGGATTACTATCAAATAAACTAGTTGGATTCTAATCTGGTGTTGTGAGACTTCTTACTGTGCTTACCCCAGTCCAACACCAGCATCTCTACATTACGGGAATAGTGCCAGAGGACTGGATCATGACGAATGTTGTTCCTCTGTTCGAGAAAAGAAATAGGAATGATCTTGGTAATTATAGGCCGGTTAGTCTTACTTCGAGTGGTCGGTAAGTTAACGGAAAAGGTCCTAAGGAATAGGATTTATGACCATTTGGAAAGATGCAGCTTAATGTGGGATAGTCAGCACAGACATGTGGAGTAGGTCTTGCCTCACAAATTTGATTGAATTCTTTGAGGAGGTAACTAAGTGGGTTGATGAAGGTAGAGCAGTTGATGTCGTATATATGGATTTTAGTAAGGCATTTGATAAGATTCCCTGTGGTAGGCTCATGAAGAAAGTAAGGAGAAGTGGGATAGAAGGAAATTTGGCTGATTGGATAAGTAACTGGCTGTATCATAGAAGACAGAGGGTGGTGGTGGATGAAAAAGTTTCAGACTGGAGGCCAGTTACTAGCAGTGTACACAGGGATCAGTGCTGGGTCCTCTGCTATTTGTGATTTTTATCAATGACTTGAAAGAGGGGGCTGAAGGGTGGGTTAGTAAATTTGCTGATGACACCAAGATTGGTGGAGTAGTGCATGAGGTGGAGGGCTCTTGTAGACTGCAAAGAGACATTGATAGGATGCAGAGCTGGGCCAAAAAGTGGCAGATGGAGTTTAACCCTGATAAGTGCGAGGTGATTCATTTTGGTAGGACAAATTTGAATGTGGATTACAGGGTTAACAGCAGGGTTCTGAGGAATGTGGAGGAACAGAGAGATCTTGGGGTTCATATCCACAGATCTCTGAAAGTTGCCAATCAAGTGGATAGAGCCGTGAAGGAGGCTTATAGTGTGTCAGCATTTATAAATGGGAGTTTGAGTTTAAGAGCCATGGGGTTATGCTGCAGCTGTACAGGACCTTGGTGAGACCATATTTGAAATATTGTGTTCAGCTCTGGTCACCTCACCATAAGAAGGATGTGGAAGCTTTCGAGGGAGTGCAGAGGAGATTTACCAGGTTTGGGGGGTAGGTTTTATGAGGAAAGGTTGAGGGAACTGGAGCTTTTCTCTTTGGAACGGAGGAGGATGAGAGGTGACTTAATAAAGGTTTATAAAATGATGAGGGGGATTGATAGAATGGATGTTCAGAGACTATTTCCTTGGGTGGATGTAGCTGTTACTAGGGGGCATAACTATAAGGTTCATGGTGGGAGATATAGGAGGGAAGTCTGAGGTAGATTCTTTACTCAGAGAGTGGTTGGGGTGTGGGATAGTGGAGTCAGACCCTTTAGGAACTTTCAAGCGGTTATTGGATTAGGTACATGGAGCACACCAGGACGATGAGGAGTGGGATAGCTTGATCTTGCTTTCGGACAAACCGCACAACATTGAGGGCCGAAGGGCCTGTACTGTGCTGTACTGTTCTATGTTCTATGTTGTTGCACAAGGACACCCAGGTCCCTCTGTACAGCAGCATGCTGCAATTCTTCACCATTTAAAGTGTAATGATACAATGCTGTTGATGTTTTAGGGAGACTTTTAAAATTCAGTTCTTTTTTACTGCTGGATTGAATTTGAACAAAAGGCTGGGTTGTTTCCAGGCCAGTCTTTCAATGCAGAAAAGCAGCAGAACCCAAATACAGCTGGCCCCATCAGAGAGCAGTCTCCTTTAGTGACTCAGTCACCTGGAAAGTTTCTGCAGCATGTCTTGTTTCGTTTGTACGTCATTTTCAATAGCTCTCTCTCTCTCTCGGGGACTGGTAGCAGCCAATGAGGAGGCTGCCTGTAAGGAGATCACCAAGCCTGTCCTGCTATTGGTGAGTGAGGGTTTGGGACTCCCATTTGCTGAGGCCTCAATCACTGACAGTGGGACAAGTTCCATTTGGTCTTAATATTGGGGACCTGAAACCTGGGGTAAAATTCAGCACCATATCCCAGGGCAATGACCCCTTATTGACTGATGATGATATTGATGTACTTGTTTTTATCCTACAGGTGCTTTGGTCCACCTTGTTGTCTAATGAGGGACATACACGCGATGGGTCGTGAGAGGGCTGCTCTTGGATGTTTTTTTGAGAGTGTTTCACATCGTTAGTGTATGCTTGTCCTGGACCATTTGATGGGCAACACGACAGCGCAGTGACTATCGCTGTGCTGTGCAGATACATGGATTTGAGCCTGTGTCTGTGGGAGTTTGCGCATTCTCCCCGTGCTTGCGTGGGTTTTCTCCGGGTGCTCCGGTTTCCTCCCACATCCCAAAGATGTGCTCTTCGGCTAATTGGCAAAACAAATTCTCCCTAAATTGTCTCAAATTTGGTTTTTAATCCATAGATCTATAAACATGGACAGGGATCATGGGTAGAGGTGGGAACATCGGGGTGGCGGTGCGGGCTCGTTGGGCCAAAGGGCCTGTTTCCCGTGCTGTTTTGTTCTTTGACTCTGATGGAAAGTAATCCTCCTGAAACATTCATTCAGTTCCTCCTCTCTGTCCTGCTGCCAGAACTGCTGAATGTAATCAGTTATATTAAATCTGTAGCGTCCACATCCTAGTGACTCGCTGCAGCTTGGCTTGAGGAAAGAAAGGAATCGCCAGCTCGGAGTCCTGCTCCTGATTGTGCTCCTCACATTGCTGCTGCAGACACTGGATTGAGGCTCAATGCAATTCTTTCATGCTGAAATATTCTGCTGACTTTCCCATACAGGCTCAGCTGTATTGGAGTGCCTGTGGATCCCACATTTCAGAGGACAGCACTGAGAGAAACCAAAAGAACAAACTCATTTACTCACCGATTACCCCAATGGAGATCGCGTCAGAAGGTCCATCCCCTGCAGCTCCGGGTCTAAAGAAGCCGCTCTGAGCTTTACAGTAACGCAGCAGTGAGTCAGGGAATGGACAGAGCAGAGGGAGACCAGTCTTCACTCGAATCTAACAACAAGCAAATATGTCAACAAAGGAGCTGCTCACACATCAAACACACAAAGCAGCAACTCAGCACACAGCTCATGACTGCAATACGGTCTCGAAAGCTCTCCTCATTCACAGGTCAGCTGCTTCCATTTCTCTGCTCACCTCCAAACCAATCCCCCAGACTCCAGTTAATACATACATAACAATACCCTGGTGACAAACACAACACTTACAGTTCAACCAGCTCACTGAAAACTGAGGAACATCATGCTAAGGAAGATTATCAAGCAAAGAACAATTGAGTGGCAGGATTACGGTCCATGGAAAAATATCAAAATGTTGATATAAAGAGGAAAAATGGTGGAGCAGGAGGAAGACAAAATGGTAGCTGGGTGAGATAGAACATAGAACATAGAACATAGAACATTACAGCGCAGAACAGGCTCTTTGGCCTTCGATGTTGTGCCGACCAATATAAAAACATTTACATCTCCCTGCGTGAATACCGAAGAGAAATATTTATTCAGTACCTCTCCAATCTCTTCAGGCTCCACGCACAACTTCCCACTGCTGTCTATGACTGGCCCTAATCTTGCCCTAACCAATCTTCTATTCTTAAAATATCTAAAGAAAGCTTTAGGATTCTCCTTGATCCTATCAGCCAAAGTCTTCTCGTGTCCCCTTTTAGCTCTCCTCAACTCACTCTTAGCTCCCTCCTGGCTAATCTATAGCTATCCAGTGCACTAACTGAGCCTTCAAGCCTCATCCTGACATAAGCCTCCTTTTTCCTTTTAACCAGCGAATTAACTTTTTTCGTACACCATGGCTCCCTTACTCGACCATTTCCTCTTTGCCTGACAGGGACATACTTATCAAGGACTCGCAGCAGCTGCTCCTTGAATAAGCTCCACATTCCAGATGTTCCCAGTCCCTGTAGTTTCCTAGTCCAATCTATGCACCCTAATTCTCTCCTGATGGCCTCATAATTACCCTTCCCCCAGATATAACTACTGCCCCCAGCTTCATGCCTATCCCTGTCCATCACTAAGGTGAACGTAACCGAATTGTGGTCACTATCACCAAAATGTTCACCAACTTCCAAGCCTAAAACCTGGAGATGGCAAGATAAAGGGAGAGAAGAGCCAGGTTCGAGGGACAGAAAGAGGGAGTGAGTGTGAAGAAAGGGAGGTGGAGTGAGGGATATGAAAGGGAGAGGTGGGGGACAAGGAGGGGGAATTGGAGCCATGGATAGGAGAATGGGAGACATGGAGACGGGAGTGGGGGATATGAAGGAGGGGATATATACATAAAACATAACATAGAACACTACAGCACAAACAGGCCCTTTGGCCCACAAGTTGCGCCAATCATACCCATACCTACTAGGCCATAGAACTATCTGTAACTCCCAATCCCATTAAATCCCATGTACTCATCCAGAAGTCTCTTAAAAGACCCCAGCGAATTTGCCTCTACCACCACTGACAGCAACCAACTCTATTCACTCACCACCCTCTGAGTGAAAAACTTACCTCTAACATCTCCTCTGTACTTGCCGCCCAGCACCTTAAACCTGTGTCCTCTTGTAGTGACCACTTCAGCCCTGGGAAATAGCCTCTGAGAATCCACCCATCTATTCCTCTCAACATCTTATAAATCTTTATCAGGTCGCCTCTCAACCTACGTCTCTCCAGTGAGAAGAGTCCCAGCTCCCTCAACCTATCTTCATAAGGCCTGCCTCCCAATCCAGGCAATATCCTTGTAAATCTCCTCTGCTCTCTCTCAATAGCTTCCACTTCCTTCCTGTAGTGAGGCGACCAGAACTGCACACAGTACTCCAAGTGGGGTCTGACAAGGGTCTTATAAAGTTGTAGCGTTACCTCCCAACTCCTAAACTCAATCCCTCGATTAATGATGGCCAGTACACCATACACCTTCTTGACCTCATACTCCACTTGCAGGGCAGATTTAAAAGACCTATGGACCCAGACCCCAAGATCCTTCTGGTCGCAAGTGCGGCCACACTTGGAGTATTGTGTGCAGTTCTGGTCACCACATTATAAGAAAGATGTGGAGGCATTGGAGAGGGTACAGAGGAGGTTTACCAGGATGTTGCCTGGTATGGAGGGCAGGTCCTATGAAGAGAGGTTGAAGGATTTGAGGTTGTTTTCGTTAGAAAGGAGGCGGCTAAGAGGGGATCTTATTGAAGCATATAAGATGATTAGAGGTTTAGATAGGGTGGACAGTGATAGCCTTTTTCCTAGGATGGAGAAAGCTAGCACGAGGGGACACAGATTTAAATTAAGGGGTGATAGTTATAGGACGGATATCAGAGGTAGGTTCTTTACCCAAAGGGTGGTTCGGGAGTGGAATGCCCTGCCTGCAGCTGTTGTAGATGCGCCAAGTTTGGTGGCGTTTAAGAGGTTAGTTGATAAGTATATGGAAGAGAAGGGAATGGTTTAGTTTGGAGGGGCATTGCTTTTTATATTGGTCGGCGCAACATCGAAGGCCGAAGGGCCTGTTCTGTGCTGTAATGTTCTATGTTCTATATGTCCTCAACACTGCTAAGAGTCCTAACGCTTGATATTGTACTCATTCATCCTATTGGTCTTGCCAAAATGGACCAACACACATTTATCCACATTGAAGTCCATCTGCCACTTCTCCACCTAGTCTTGCATCCTATCTATGTCCCGCTGCAACTTCAGACATCCCTCCAAACTATCCACAACACCACCAACCTTCGTATCGTCAGCAAACTTACTAACCCATCCCTCTACTTCCTCATCCAGGTCATTAATGAAAATGACAAACAGCAAGGATGGGCCAGTCATAGACAGCAGTGGGAAGTTGTGCGTGGAGCCTGAAGAGATTGGTGAGGCACTGAATAAATATTTCTCTTCGGTATTCACGCAGAGTGCTGGAAATGTAGCTATGGAGAACACTGAGGTACAGGGTTGCAAATTGGGAAGTATTGTAGTAGATAGGGAGGATGTGTTAGAAATTCTCGAGGGTTTGAAGTTGGATAAGTCCCCTGGGCCGGACGGGATTTACCCTAGGATTCTCTGGGAGGCAAGAGAGGAGATTGCAGAGCCTCTGGCTCTGATCTTCAGGTCCTCGTTGGTTATGGGTGTGGTTCCAGAGGACTGGAGGATAGCGAATGTGGTCCCATTGTTTAAGAAGGGGAAGAGAGACCTTCCAGGAATTATAGGCCAGTGAGTCTTACTTCTGTTGTGGGCAAGGTATTGGAGAGAATTATTAGGGATAGGATTTATAGTTATTTAGAGAGAAATGAATTGATTGGGGATAGTCAGCATGGTTTCGTGAAGGGTAGGTCATGCCTTACTAACCTCATTGAGTTTTTTGAGAAAGTGACCAAAGAGGTGGATGGGGGTAAGGCGGTTGATGTAGTATATATGGACTTTAGTAAGGCGTTTGATAAGGTGGCCCATGGAAGACTTCTACAGAAAATGCAGATGTGTGGAATAGAGGGTGATTTAGCTAATTGGATTAGGAATTGGCTGGCAGATAGAAGACAGAGGGTGGTGGTTGATGGGAGATATTCATCGTGGAGTTCGGTGACAAGTGGTGTACCTCAGGGGTCTGTTTTGGGGCCCCTGCTGTTGTAATTTTTATAAATGATCTGGATGAGGGTATTGAAGGATGGATCAGTAAATTTGCAGATGACACTAAAGTCGGTGGAGTGGTAGATAGTGAAGAGGGGTGTTATAGTTTGCAGAGAGACTTGGACAAGTTGAAGAGCTGGGCCGAGAGGTGGCAAATGGAGTTTAATGTGGAAAAGTGTGAGGTAATGCACTTTGGCAGGAACAATAAATGTGTAAAGTATAGGGCTAATGGTAGGGCTCTTAATAGTGTTGAGGAATAGAAGGATCTTGGTGTATGTGTCAATAGATCCCTGAAAGTAGGCAGTCAAGTGGATAAAGTTGTTAAGAAGGCATATGGAGTCTTAGCTTTTATTGGTAGGGGGATTGAATTTAGGAGCCGCAGAATCATGTTGCAACTGTACAAAACTCTAGTGCGGCCGCACTTGGAGTATTGTGTGCAGTTCTGGTCCCCACATTAGAAGAAAGATGTGGAGGCATCGGAGAGGGTACAGAGGAGGTTTACCAGGATGTTGCCTGGTATGGAGGGCAGGTCTATGAAGAGAGGTTGAAGGATTTGAGGTTGTTTTCGTTAGAAAGGAGGCGGCTAAGAGGGGATCTTATTGAAGCATATAAGATGATTAGAGTTTAGATAGGGTGGACAGTGATAGCCTTTTTCCTAGGATGGAGAAAGCTAGCACGAGGGGACACAGCTTTAAATTAAGGGGTATGAGTTATAGGACGGATATCAGAGGTAGGTTCTTTACTCAAAGAGTGATTAGGGAGTGGAATGCCCTGCCTGCAGCTGTTGTAGATGCGCCAAGTTTGGTGGCGTTTAAGAGGTTAATTGATAAGGATATGGAAGAGAAGGGAATGGTTTAGTTTGGAGGGGCATTGCTTTTTATTTTGGTCGGCACAACATCGAAGGCCGAAGGGCCTGTTCTGTGCTGTATTGTTCT
>JAGIQG010000006.1:2847286-2870027 GCA_024679065.1 Sphyrna mokarran
GGATACGGAGGGGAGGGGATACGGAGGGGAGGGGATACGGGAGGCTGGATTATTTCACAAATACAGTTACCTGGGCCTCCTGATCACTTGCTCCTAAGAGGGTATGTTTTTGATCAGAGGCTGTTCAGGCTCCAGTTAAGCAGGAAGTGGATATCTCTTGCTGGGAAGATTGCTGATTTACCTTATTGATGATTTTCTGAGCAGCGAGGAGCTTGTCGATATACCAATGTGCAGCAGGGAGGGAGCACCGAGCCGCCCTGAAGAGTAGGAGAAGCTGCTGCAGACTGACAGAAACCTTTTGCCGAGCAGCTTTCTCTGCCGATAGCCCAGCGTCCAGACCAATGCTCTGAAGATAGAAGAGAACGTTCATTACAAACAACGTTACAGTCTCAGTGCAATTCCATGTCACTGACTGCAATCCCATCTTAATGTCACTCTGACTCCTCCTTTCATTCTGCCAGCTCTCTGTTACAGCTCATTCTCTCTTTTATCCCCTCTGGTTTTTACAGTTCTCTGCCAGTTCCAATAGTTAGTGGAGGTTTGGTGTGGCAGAGCTTGAATATATAAGAAGAGCAGGAGCTGGCTGGACAGTTCCATAAGCTGCTTCAATATGGATAAAGCCTGTATCGATACGGATTTATTGATCAAGGATAATGGAACTTCTCTTTGATTTGATTGGATTTATTATTATCACATGTATCAGTATACCGTGAAAAGTACTGTTTCTTGCACGTGATACAAAGCATACCATTCATACAGAAGGAAATGTGTTACAGTCATAGTTAGGGTGTAGAGAAAGATCAACTTAATGTGAGGTAAGTCCAACTTTTGTATCTTTTCCTGAAGGAAGAATATGGAAGAGAGAATGTCCGGGTGCACGGGGCCCTTAGTTATACTGGCTGCTTTACCGAGGCAGCGGGAAGTGTAGACAGAGTCAATGATGGGAGGCTGGTTTGTGTGATGGATTGGGTGACATTCATGTTCCTTGCTGTCTTGGGCAGAGCAGGAGCCATACCAAGCTGCAATACAACCAGAAAGAATGCTTTCTATGGTGCATCTATAAAAGTTAGCGAGAATCGTAGCTGATGTGTCAAATTTCCTTAGTCTCCTGAGAAAGTAGAGGCATTGGTTGGGCTTTCTTAACTCGTCTCGGCATGGGGGGACAAGGACAGGTTGTTGGTGATCTGGACACCTAAAATCTTGAAGCTCCTGACCCGTTTATCTCTCTCCAATGCAGCGTTATCGCAATGATGCACACGATTCTGAGCAGCAGGTACACAGCATGTGGAATATATCCTCACAACAATGCTCCTCATTAATATATTAGATACCCAGAGACTGTAATGTCAGCACTGCCAGCACCACATGACACTCCTTCATCACTCCCCTGATCAAAGAGCAGTGCTCCAAAACCTCATGATTCCAAATAAACCTGGGCATTTTAACCTGTGAGACTTCTTACCACAGGAAGTGTTAGAGCAGCTGAGGAATGTTCTGGCAGCGCACTGTGTGTAGATTGAACAGAAACAGCATTCTGCTACAGCTGGTAGCTGTTCACTTTCCCCCACACTTACCTCACTGTCAGTGGCTGGTTGAGGACAGTACAATGGTGGTGCAGGTAGGTAAAGACCATCAGGTACCAGACCAGGCAAACTACTACCAAAATCCTTTGCAGTCTGCATCAAAAGTTCAAAGGTCTCTGTCAGTACATCTGCATCCACCATCACAGCTGCTTTCAGGATTTCCTGCACTGAGCCAAATAACATTTCTCCATCCTCCTCAACGCAATCTGCAAAATGACAGAGAATCAAATACAGAAACAGTAATATCTCCTGCCCATTCTACTGGCTGCTCCCTCCTAGGATTGGCCATACCCCACACTAACCTGCGAAGGTCAGGGGCCCAGTCACACACACTGATCCCAAGGGAAACAACACACAACAGGCTCTGAAAAATACTGTGTTCCCCAACATATCATAGGGCAAACTCATGTCTACATAGATCAGGGACAACGGAGCAAACGGAGCACTGCAGGTTTGAGGCATACGGAAAAGATTGAGTATGTGGATGTTAGGAAAGAGGATGTGTTAGACCTGTTAAATTCTATCAAGATAGACAAGTCGCCTGGACCAGATGGGATGTACCCCAGGTTAATGTGGGAGGTGAGTGAAGTGGTTGCAGAGCCCCTGGCGATGATATTTGCGTCGTCCATGGAAATGGGAGAGGTTCCGGAGGATTGCGGATGTGGTTCCCATCTTTAAGAAAGGGAACAGGGATAGTCCAGGAAATTACCGACCGGTGAGTTTGACTTCAGGGGTTGGTAAGCTGATGGAGAGGCTTCTGAGGGATAAGATATATGAACATTTGGAGAAGTTTGGACTGATTAGAAATAATCAGCATGGTTTTGTCAAGGGCAGGTCGTGCCTTACGAGCCTAGTTGAGTTCTTCGAAAATGTGACTGAACACATTGACGAAGGAAGGGCGGTGGACGTAGTGTATATAGAACAATACAGCACAGAACAGGCCCTTCGGCCTTCGATGTTGTGAAACTTTAGTAGACTTATAGTAGACTATAGACTTTAGTAAGGTGTTTGATAAGGTCCCACATGCAAGGCTTCTGGAGAAGGTGAGAGGGCATGGGATCCAAGGGGCTTTGGCCTCGTGGATCCAGAACTGGCTTGCCGGCAGAAGGCAGAGAGTGGTTGTGGATGGGTCTTGTTCTGCATGGAGGTCGGTACCAGTGGAGTGCCCCAGGGATCTGTTCTGGGACCCCTGCTGTTTGTCATTTTCATAAATGACCTGGATGAGGAAGTGGAGGGATGGGTTAGTAAGTTCATCGACGATACAAAGGTCAGTGGTGTTGTGGATGGTCTGGAGGTATGCCAAAAGTTGCAGCGGGACATAGACAGGATGCAAGACTGGGCGGAGAAGTGGCAGATGGACTTCAACACAGATAAATGTGTAGTGGTCCATTTTGGCAGGAATACTGGGATGAAGGAGTACAATATAAGGGGTAGGAGTCTTAGCTGTGTT
This sequence comes from Sphyrna mokarran, assembly GCA_024679065.1. NCBI lineage: Eukaryota > Metazoa > Chordata > Chondrichthyes > Carcharhiniformes > Carcharhinidae > Sphyrna > Sphyrna mokarran. Next base: position 2,850,320 of record JAGIQG010000006.1, read on the forward strand.
GTACAGCAGAAGGATCTCGGGGTCCGGGTCCATAGGACTCCTAAATCGGCCTCGCAGGTGGAGGAAGTGGTCAAGAAGGTGTACGGTGTAGTGGCCTTCATTAATCGAGGAAGAGAGTTTAGGAGTCAGGAGGTAATGATGCAGCTCTATAAGACCCTTGTCAGACCCCAGTTGGAGTATTGTGCGCAGTTCTGGTCGCCTCACTATAGGAAGGATGTAGGGGCTATTGAGAGAGTTCAGAGGAGATTTACAAGGATGCTGCCTGGATTGGGAGGCAGGCCTTATGAAGATAGGTTCAGGGAGCTGGGATTCTTCTCACTGGAGAGACGTAGGTTGAGAGGCGACCTGATAGAGGTTTATAAAATGTTGAGAGGGATAGATAGGGTGGACTCAGAGACTATTTCCCCGAGCTGAAATGGTCACTACGAGAGGACACAGATTTAAGATGCAGGGAAGCAAATACAAAGGAGATGTCAGGGGTAAGTTTTTCACTCAGAGGGTGGAGAGTGAATGGAACCGACTGCCGTCGGAGGTTGTTGAGGCAAACTCACTGGGGTCTTTTAAAAGACTTCTGGATGAGTATATGGGAACAAATGGGATAGGGGGTTATAGATAGGTCTGTGGATTGGTAGATGTGATCGGCGCAACTCATGGGCCGAAGGACCTGTTTGTGCTGCATTGTTCTATGTTCTATGTAAAACAGAGAGACAGAAAGAACAAGAACAGTGAGACAATGCAACACCCAGGTGCTGCAGAAGCCCCTACATTGCCCCCCTCCCTATCACTGACTCTACTCCCCATTCCCCTCCCACACCCCCATGTACACTCTCCCCTATCACTGACTCTCCCCCCAATTCCCCCTCCCACACCCCCATGTACACTCTCCCCTATCACTGACTCTCCCCCCCATTCCCCCTCCCACACCCCCATGTACACTCTCCCCTATCACTGACTCCTACCCCATTCCCCCTCCCACACCCCCATGTACACTCCCCTATCACTGACTTCCCCCCATTCCCCCTCCCACACCCCCATGTACACTCTCCCTATCACTGACTCTCCCCCCTTCCCCTCCCCAACCCCATGTACACTCTCCCCTATCACTGACTCTACCCCATTCCCCCTCCCACACCCCCATGTACACTCTCCCCTATACTGACTCTCCCCCCATTCCCCCTCCCACACCCCCATGTACAACCCTCCCCTATCACTGACTCTCCCCCCATTCCCCTCCCCACACCCCCATGTACACTCTCCCCTATCACTGACTCTACCCCATTCCCCCTCCCACACCCCCATGTACACTCTCCCTTATCACTGACTCTCCCCCCCATCCCCCTCCCCCACACCCCCATGTACAGCTCCCCTATCACTGACTCTCTCCCCATTCCCCCTCCCACAGCCCCATGTACACTCTCCCCTATCACTGACTCTCCCCCATTCCCCCTCCCCACCCCATTCACTCTCCCCTATCACTGACTCCCCCCCCATTCCCCCTCCCACACCCCCATGTACACCTCTCCCCTATCACTGACTCTCCCCCCATTCCCTCTCCCACACCCCATGTACACTCTCCTATCACTGACTCTCCCCATTCCCCTCCCACACCCCCATGTACACTCTCCCCTATCACTGACTCTCCCCCCTTTCCCCCTCCCACACCCCATGTACACTCTCCCCTATCACTGACTCTCCCCCATTCCCCCCTCCCACACCCCCATGTACACTCTCCCCTATCACTGACTCTCTCCCCTCATTCCCCCTCCCACACCCCCATGTACACTCTCCCCTATCACTAACTCTCCCCACTGTTTGATCTCCTGATGTGAAGTTATTTTAATATTTCAGAGTCTGTAGTGATCCTGCTATCCATACTGTCGATGTTGGTGTGGTTTGGCTCAGGTGGTGCAGAGAGCTCTCAGGCACTGGGTTCAGTATTCATTGAACTTTGGTAAAGTCAATTTTCACTAAAGAGAAGGACTTGGTAAATGATGAGCCTGGGAAAGGAAGTGTAGATAGTTTGAGTCACGTTGACATCAAAAAGGAGATATTGGGGTCCTTGAGAAAGATTAGGGTCAACAAGTCCCCATGGCCTGATGGGATATACCCCATAATACTGAGAGAAGCAAGGGAGGAAATTGCTGGGCCTTGAGAGAAATCTTTGTATACTGACTGATTACAGGAGAGGTCCCAAAGGAATGGAGAATAGCCAATGTTGTTCCTTTGTTTAAGAAGGGGAGCAAGAATAATCCAGATAATTACAGGCCAGTGAGCCTTACATCAGTGGTAAGGAAATTATTGAAGAGGATTCTTTGAGATGGGATTTACTCACGCTTGGAAATAAGTAGATATATTAGTGAGATATAACATGGTTTTGTGAAGGGGAGATCATGTCTCACAAACTTGATCAAGATTTTCAAGGAAGTGACGAAGATGATTGATGAGGATAGGACAGTGGATGTTGTCTACATGGAGTCCAGTAAGGTCTTTGACAAGGTCCCTCATGACAGACTGGTGCAGAAGGTGAAATCACATGGGATCAGAGGTCAGCTGAATACAAAACTGGCTCAGTCAAAGAAGACAGACAGTAGCAGTGGAAGGGTGTGTTTCTGAATGGAGGGCTGTGACAAGTGGAGTTCATCAGGGATCAGTGCTGGGAACTTTGCTGTCTGTAATATATATAAATGATTTGGAGGAAAATGGAACTGCATTGATTAGTAAGTTTGCAAATGGCACAAAGGTTGATGGATTTGCGGATATGATAGAACATAGAACAATACAGCACAGAACAGGCCCTTCGGCCTTCGATGTTGTGCTGACCAAAATAAAAAGCAAAGCCCCTCCAAACTAAACCATTCCCTTCTCTTCCATATACTTATCAATTAACCTCTTAAACGCCACCAAACTTGGCGCATCTACAACAGCTGCAGGCAGGGCATTCCACTCCCTAATCACTCTTTGAGTAAAGAACCTACCTCTGATATCCGTCCTATAACTCATACCCCTTAATTTAAAGCTGTGTCCCCTCGTGCTAGCTTTCTCCATCCTAGGAAAAAGGCTATCACTGTCCACCCTATCTAAACCTCTAATCATCTTATATGTTTCAATAAGGTCCCCTCTTAGCCGCCTCCTTTCTAACGAAAACAACCTCAAATCCCTCAGCCTCTCTTCATAAGACCTGCCCTCCATACCAGGCAACATCCTGGTAAACCTCCTCTGTACCCTCTCCAATGCCTCCACATCTTTCTTATAATGTGGGGACCAGAACTGCACACAATACTCCAAGTGCGGCCGCACTAGAGTTTTGTACAGTTGCAACATGATGCTGCGGCTCCGAAATTCAATCCCCATACCAATAAAAGCTAAGACTCCATATGCCTTCTTAACAACTTTATCCACTTGACTGCCTACTTTCAGGGATCTATTGACACATACACCAAGATCCTTCTGTTCCTCAACACTATTAAGAGCCCTACCATTAGCCCTATACTCTACACATTTATTGTTCCTGCCAAAGTGCATTACCTCACACTTTTCCACATTAAACTCCATTTGCCACCTCTCGGCCCAGCTCTGCAACTTGTCCAAGTCACTCTGTAAACTATAACACCCCTCTTCACTATCTACCACTCCACCAACTTTAGTGTCATCTGCAAATTTACTGATCCATCCCTCAATACCCTCATCCAGATCATTTATAAAAATTACAAACAGCAGGGGCCCCAAAACAGACCCCTGAGGCACACCACTCGTCACCGAACTCCACGATGAATATCTCCCATCAACCACCACCCTCTGTCTTCTATCTGCCAGCCAATTTCTAATCCAATTAGCTAAATCACCCTCTATTCCACACATCTGCATTTTCTGTAGAAGTCTTCCATGGGCCACCTTATCAAAAGCCTTACTAAAGTCCATATATACTACATCAACCGCCTTACCCCCATCCACCTCTCTGGTCACTTTCTCAAAAAACTCAATGAGGTTAGTAAGGCATGACCTACCCTTCACGAAACCATGCTGACTGTCCCCAATCAATTCATTTCTCTCTAAATAACTATAAATCCTATAAATCCTTCAGCTCCCTGAACCCACTGCCTGATGAGGACCATCAGAGGATACAGCAGGATATAGATCAGTTAGAGAATTGGGTGGATAGTTGGCAGATGGCAATTAATCTGAACAAATTTGAGGTAATGCATTTTGGAAGGTTTAATACAGATAGGACATGTACAGTAAATGGCAGAACCCTTAACGGTATTAATATGCAGAGGGATCTCAGTGCACAGGTACATGGGTCATTGAAAGTGGCAATGCAGGTGGAGAAGGTAATGAAGAAGGCATACAGCATGCTCACCTTCATCAGCTGGGGCATTGAGTTTAAAAATTGGCAAATCATGTTGCAGCTTTATAGAACCTTAGTGACGCCGCACTTGGAATATAATGTTCAATTCTGGTTGCCACATTACCAGAAGGATATGGAGGCTTTGGAGAGGGTACAGAAAAGATTTACCAGGATGTTACCTGATATGGAGGGTATTAGCTATAAGAAGAGGTTGGAGAAACTTGGTTTGTTCTCGCTTGAGCGACGGATGTTGAGGGGAGACCTAGTAGAAATCTACAAGATTACGAGAGGTAAGGACAGAGTGGATGGTCAGAAGCTTTTCGCAGGGTGGAAGAGTCAATTACTAAGGGACACAGGTTTAAGGTGCGAGAGGCAAGGTTTAAAGGGCAGGGCAGATTTTTTACACAGAGAGTAGTGGGTGCCTGGAACTCACTACTGGGAGAGGTAGTGGAAGTGGGTACAGGGAGCTCTCAGGCAGTGGGTTCAGGGAGCTCTCAGGCAGTGGGTTCAGGGAGCTCTCAGGCAGTGGGTTCAGGGAGCTCTCAGGCAGTGGGTTCAGGGAGCTCTCAGGCAGTGGGTTCAGTATGCAGCTCTCACCTGATAGCTGTTTGTTGTTACTACCCGGAATCAGAATGTTCTTCTTTGTGCGACCTTGCAACGATATCACTGCATTGGCTGGGCATCCCAACAGGGCCAGGAGTTTGTCCTGCAGGAACCGGGCGGGCTGTAAGTGTTCTGGTAAACGCAGTGAGTGCCAGTGCCCCCTGAAAAAATATTAAATCAAAACTGCAACAAACCAGCCCCAGGAATTCCCAGTGCCTCAATCCCCTCTGAAACAGGCCTATAATCCTCACCCCCTGAAACAGGCCTGTAATCCCTACCCCCCACGAAACAGGCCTATAATTCGCAATCCCCCAAAATAGGCCTGCAATCCCCCTCCCCCGAAACAGGCCTGTAATCCACAATCCCCTGAATAGGCCTGCAACCCCCCCCCCCCCGAAACAGGCCTGTAATCCTCAGCCCCTGAAACAGGCCTGTAATCCTCACCCCCCGAAACAGGCCTGTAATGCTCAACCCCCGAAACAGGCCTGTAATCCTCACCCCCTAGAAACAGACCTATAATTCCCCAAAACAGGTCTGCAATCCCCACCCCGCCAGAAACAGTCCTGTAATCCCCATCTCCCAGAAACAGGCCTGTAATCTCCACCTCCCAGAAACAGTCCTATAATCCCCACGCCCCAGAAACAGACCTGTAATTGGAAGGTTCTGGTGCTAAACATACTCAGGAACTGGTCTGTAATCCCGATCCTTCTAAAACAGGCCTGTAATCCTCAACCCCCAGAAGCCAGTCTATAATCCCCAGCCCCTAGAAACAGGCCTGTAATCTCCACCTCCTAGAAACAGCCCTGTAAACTCCTCTTCCCAGAAACAGGCCTGTAATCCCCACCCCTAGAAACAGTCCTGTAATCCCCACGCCCCAGAAACAGTCCTGTAATCCCCACGCCCCAGAAACAGTCTTGTAATCCCCACCCTTACAAACAGGCTTGTAATCCCCATGCCCCAGAAACAGTCTTGTAATCCCCATCCCTAGAAACAGGTCTGTAATCCTCATGCCCCAGAAACAGTCCTGTAATCCCCATCCCTAGAAACAGGCCTGTAATCCCCATCTCTAGAAACAGGCCTGTAATCCCCATGCCCCAGAAACAGGCCTGTAATCCCCATCCCTAGAAACAGGTCTGTAATCCCCATGCCCCAGAAACAGTCCTGTAATCCCCATCCCTAGAAACGGGCCTGTAATCCCCATGCCCCAGAAACAGGCCTGTAATCCCCATCCCTAGAAACAGGTCTGTAATCCCCATGCCCCAGAAACAGTCCTGTAATCCCCATCCCTAGAAACGGGCCTGTAATCCCCATGCCCCAGAAACAGGCCTGTAATCCCCATCCCTAGAAACAGGTCTGTAATCTCCATGCCCCAGTAACAGTCCTGTAATCCCCATCCCTAGAAACAGGCCTGTAATCCCCATGCCCCAGAAACAGGCCTGTAATCCCCATGCCCCAGAAACAGGTCTGTAATCCCCATGCCCCAGAAACAGTCCTGTAATTCCCATCCCTAGAAACAGTCCTGTAATCCCCATTCCCCATAAACAGGCTTATAATCATCATTTTCCCAAAACAATCTTGTAATCTCCATTCCCCAGAACAACTTTGTAATCTCCATTCCCCCAAAACAGGCTTGTAATCCCCCCAGTTGTGATACAAGCCTGGAATTATTATTCCCCAGAAACAGGCCTGTAATCCTCATCCCCCAAACACAAGACTGTAAGTAGGCCTGTAATTCTCCCCTCCACAAAAACAGGTCAAGATGCTGGTGAACATGCAGTACTGCAAAGGGGAGCATTGGTCTACTCATGAGGATATCGCCAGAAGGGATCATATCTTAAGAGGCAGCATGGTAGCACAGTGGTTAGTACTGCTGCTTCACAGCGCCAGGGCCCTGGGTTCGATTCCTGGTTTGGATCACTGTCTATGTGGAGTTTGCACATTCTCCCCGTGTCTGCATGACTTTCCTCCGGGTGCTCCGGTTTCCTCCCACAATCCAACGATACGTGGGTTAGCTGGATTGGCCATACTAAATTGCCCCTGAGCTAGGGTAAATGCACGGTGTTCTGAGATAGGACCTGGGTGGAATTGTGGTCAGTGCAGACTTGATAGGCTGAATGGTGTCTTTCTACACTGTTTTGACGATCTATTCTATGAACTAGAGATCAGCAAAAGGCAATGCAGGAGGCGCCCTACTGTCTCCTAGGCTCACATCTGCAGTTTCTCCAGCTGTGGCTGGAGAATTGATGTGGAGCTGCTGGCCGATGGTGACTGATTGGATGCCTGGGTATGTTTAGTACCAGAACCTTCCAATCCATCAGGTCATGGAGGGGTTGACTATTTCTTGTCCACTTCCCCATGAGAACCAAATTCCACACTGATGCTGAATTAATGCACTGAGCAGTCACTCCTTCCCCCACCCAATGGGGATCATTCCGAGTCCTCCACCCAATGGGGATCATTCCGAGTCCCCCACCCAATGGGGATCATTCCGACTCCCCCACCCAATGGGGATCATTCCGAGTCCCCCACCCAATGGGGATCATTCCGAGTCCCCCACCCAATGGGGATCATTCCGAGTCCCCCACCCAATGGGGATCATTCCGATTCCCCCACCCAATGGGGATCATTCCGAGTCCCCCACCCAATGGGGACCATTCCGATTCCCCCACCCAATGGGATCATTCCGAGTCCCCACCCAATGGGGATCATTCCGAGTCCCCCACCCAATGGGATCATTCCGAGTCCCCCACCCAATGGGGATCATTCCGAGTCCCCCACCCTGGGGATCATTCCGAGTCCCCCCCATGGGGATCATTCCGAGTCCCCCACCCAATGGGGATCATTCCGATTCTCCCACCCAATGGGGATCATTCCGAGTCCCCCACCCAATGGGGATCATTCCGAGTCCTCCACCCAATGGGGATCATTCCGACTCCCCCACCCAATGGGGATCATTCCGATTCTCCCACCCAGTTGGGACCATTCTGATTGTCCCACCCAGTTGGGACCATTCCGATTCTCCCACCCAGTTGGGATCATTCCGATTCTCCCACCCAATGGGGATCATTCCGACTTTCCCACCCAATGGGGATCATTCTGAGTCCCCCTTCCAAAGGGATCATTCCAATTCTCCCACCCAGTTGGGATCATTCCAATTCTCCCACCCAGTTGGGATCATTCTGATTCTCCCACCCAGTTGGGATCATTCTGATTCTCCCACCCAGTTGGGATCATTCTGATTCTCCCACCCAGTTGGGATCATTCTGATTCTCCCACCCAGTTGGGATCATTCTGATTCTCCCACCCAGTTGGGATCATTCTGATTCTCCCACCCAGTTGGGATCATTCTGATTCTCCCACCCAGTTGGGATCATTCTGATTCTCCCACCCAGTTGGATCATTCTGATTCTCCCACCCAGTTGGGATCATTCTGATTCTCCCACCCAGTTGGGATCATTCTGATCTCCCACCCAGTTGGGATCATTCCGATTCTCCCACCCAGTTGGGATCATTCCGATTCTCCCACCCAGTTGGGATCATTCTGATTCTCCCACCCAGTTGGGATCATTCTGATTCTCCCACCCAGTTGGGATCATTCTGATTCTCCCACCCAGTTGGGATCATTCTGATTCTCCCACCCAGTTGGGATCATTCTGATTCTCCCACCCAGTTGGGATCATTCTGATTCTCCCACCCAATGGGGATCATTCCGATTCTCCCACCCAATGGGGATCATTCCGACTTTCCCACCCAACGGGGATCATTCCGACTTTCCCACCCAACGGGGATCATTCCGATTCTCCCACCCAGTGGGGATCATTCCGACTTTCCCACCCAACAGGGATCATTCCGACTTTCCCACCCAACGGGGATCATTCCGACTTACCTATTTCCGGAAATCAGACCAGGAAGATTCTGTCCGAAGTGAATTTTCAAATGAAAATGAGTGGAAGTGGAGAGTAATACTGACTCCCAGGAGGATATACTGATGGGGTGAAATGAAGGTGAATTACTTTGCAACCTCAAATACCTGTATGGAATGGCTCGATCTGACTTTGTGCTGTTCATTCCCAGTTGCTGCAGGAACTGAATAATATAATCCAGATTTAGCTGGTACACAGGATTCTGATCAAATCTGGTTCATTCAGTAGTTTTTCAGCCGAGACAGCGAGTCCTGGCCTTCATTCAGTCTGCTCCTAGAATAGAGCAGCTCTTAGCTCCCAATGGCTTCTTTGAGATTATTCCTGGGCAGAATAAGCACGCCAGGCTGGGCAGACTGTATGCAATGCCAGTGTCTAAACACCAACCAGATACAAATTCCAGCAAATAATAGACCATGAAGGCAGCACAATAGCACACAGGTTAGCATTGCTGCCTTACAGTGCTACAGATCCGGGTTCAGTTCCCGGTTTGGGTCACTGTCTGTTTGGAGTTTGTATGTTTTCCCTGTGTCTGCGTGGGTTTCTTCTGCGTGCTCCAGTTTTCTCCTACAGTCTGAAAGACATGTTGGTTATTGCATTGGCCATGCTAAATTCTCCCTCAGTGTACCCAAATTGGTGCTGGAGTGCGGTTCACAATAACTTCATTGCAGTGTTAATGCAAGCATAGTTCATAGAACATAGAACATTACAGCGCAGTACAGGCCCTTTGGCCCTCGATGTTGCGCCGGCCAGTGGACCCTCTAACCTAAACTATTCCAATATGGTGACTGATGTGCGCCTCTCCCCCCGCACTGCCCCTGCCCCTGCCCCTCCCCTTCCATGATGTGTGACTAATAAATAAACTGTAAAAATGTTTGTACCTGACAGACTCGGAGAGGTTTTGAACGTACAAGTTGAAAGCTAAACCCAGAACCACAGCGGTTTTCCAGTCCCCAAGACTCCAGGCCAACCAGACAGCTTCCGGAATCAGTCTGCCAATCAGCATCAGGGTGACTGTGTACTTCACACTCCACACATCAGAAAGCTGCTGTTCCCGCACTGCCGCTGATACATATCGCTGCTGCAGATACACCACCCGGTCACAGCAAGCTGCAAACAAGCTCACAACACAATGTCAATGAGTTAGAGCACCAACACTAACCAATCCAGTCCACACAGCACCATTCCCCTTCACACAGCTCCACCACCCACACTGCCCATTTGCACCACAGCCCTTATCCCCGCGCACTGCCTCTCCCCCCGCGCACTGCCCCTCCCCCCGCACTGCCCCTGCCTCTCCCCCTGCGCACTGCCCCTGCCTCTCCCCCCGCGCACTGCCCCTCCCCCCCGCACTGCCCCTGCCTCTCCCCCCGCGCACTGCCCTCCCCCCCCACTGCCCTGCCTCTCCCCCGCGCACTGCCCTCTCTCCCCCCGCGCACTGCCTCTCCCCCCACGCACTGCCCCTGCCCTTCTCTCCCACACTGCCCCTCTCCCCCGCACACTGCCCCCTCCCCCCCCGCTCCCCCTGCCTCTCCCCCCGCGCACTGCCCCAGCTTGGGTCACTTTCTCTGTGGAGGTGAAGTCTCATAGGATCAGAGGTGAGCTGGCAATGTGGACACAGAACTCACTTGGTCAAAGGAAAAAAAGGGTAGCAGTGGAAGGGTGTGTTCTGAATGGGGGGCTGTGACAAGTGGCGAACCTCAGGGACCAGTGCTGTTTGTAATATATATAAATGATTTGGAGGGAAATGTAACTGGTTTGATTAGTAAGTTTGCGTACAACACAAAGGTTGATGGATTTGCGGATAGTGATGAGGACCATCAGAGGATACAGCAGGATATAGATCACTTGGAGACTTGGGTGGAGAGATGGCAAATGGAGTTTAACCTGGACAAATGTGAGGTAATGCATTTTGGAAGGTCGAATACAGATAGGAAAGATACAATAAATGGCAGAATCCTCAATAGACAGAGGGATCTGGGTGTACAGATACACAGGTCACTGAAAGTGGGAATGCAGGTAGAGAAGGTAGTCAAGAAGACATATGGCATGTTTATCTTCATCGGCTGATGCATTGAGTTTAAAAATTGGCAAGTCATGTTTTAGCTTTATAGAACTTCAGTTGGGCCGCACCTGGAATATAGTGTTCTATTCTGGTTGCCACACTACCAGAAGGATGTGGACGCTTTGGAGAGGATACAGAAAAGATTTACCAGTATGTTGCCTGGTATGGAGGGCATTAGCTATAAGGAGAGGTTGGAGAAACTTGAGTTGTTCTCACTGGAGCGACAGAGGTTGAGGGGAGACCTGATAGAAGTCTACAAGATTATGAATGGCACGGACAGAGTGGATAGTCAGAAGATTTTTTCAGGGTGGAAGAGTCAATTACTCGAGGGCACAGGTCTAAGGTGCGAGGGTAAGGTTTAAAGGAGATGTACAAGGCAGGTTTTTTTTTACACAAAGAGTGATGGGTGCCGTGAACTCGTTGCCAGGAGAGGTAGTGGAAGCGGATATGGTCGTGGCCTTTAAGGGATCTCTTGACAAATACATGAATAGAATGGGAATGGAGGGATATGGTCGCCAGAAAGATAGAGGGTTTTAGTTAATTCAGGCATCATGGTTGGTGCAGCTTGAGGGCCTATTCCAATGCTGTAATTTTCTTTCTTCTCTGAGTTTGTACATTCTTCCGATGTCTGCGAGGATTTCCCCTGGATGCTCCAGTTTCTTCCCACATGCTAAAAGATGTGTTGGTTAGATGCACTGATCCGAACAGGCGCTGGAATGTGGTGTCGAGGGGATTTTCACATCAGCTTCATTGCAGTGTTAATGTAACTTGTGACCAGTAAGTACACTTTACTTTAGAACAGGTACTTACCGGGTTCACAGTGCAGCGGGGGCATGATGTCAGCGTGATGAGGTGGCAGCACGAACACCGGCTGGTTAGTGTAATAAAGAGCCATGAAGCGAGCTAGTGACTGAACCACTGCCAGGGCAGCGTCCACTTCAACATCCTGCAGCATCACCGAATCCAATCCCAGCCCATCGGACCCTGTATGCAGAGTCACAGCATACCCAGAGTCAAATACACCGAAACAGAGCGGATATACCCCATACCCCTCACTGTAACACTCTGATATACCCCAAACCCCTCACTGTAACACTCTGATATACCCCATACCCCTCACTGTAACACTCTCATATACCCCACATCCCTCACTGTAACACTCTGATATATCCCACATCCCTCACTGTAACACACTGATATATCCCACACCCCTCACTGTAACACTCTGATATATCCCACACCCCTCACTGTAACACTCTGATATATCCCACACCCCTCACTGTAACACTCTGATATACCCCACACCCCTCACTGTAACACTCTGATATATCCCACACCCCTCACTGTAACACTCTGATATACCCCACACCCCCTCACTGTACACTCTAACCACCAACCCTCACTGTAACACTCTGATATATCCCACACCCCTCACTGTAACACTGATATATCCCACACCCCTCACTGTAACACTCTGATATATCCCACACCCCTCACTGTAACACTGATATATCCCACACCCCTCACTGTAACACTCTGATATATCCCACACCCCTCACTGTAACACTCTGATATATCCCACACCCCTCACTGTAACACTCTGATATATCCCACACCCCTCACTGTAACACTCTGATATATCCCACACCCCTCACTGTAACACTCTGATATATCCCACACCCCTCACTGTAACACTCTGATATATCCCACACCCCTCACTGTAACACTCTGATATACCCCACACCCCTCACTGTAACACTCTGATATATCCCACACCCCACGTAACACTCTGATATATCCACACCCCTCACTGTAACACTCTGATATATCCCACACCCCTCACTGTAACACTCTGATATACCCCACACCCCTCACTGTAACACTCTGATATACCCCACACCCCTCACTGTAACACTCTGATATATCCCACACCCCTCACTGTAACACTCTGATATATCCCACACCCCTCACTGTAACACTCTGATATACCCCACACCCCTCACTGTAACACTCTGATATATCCCACACCCCTCACTGTAACACTCTGATATATCCCACACCCCTCACTGTAACACTCTGATATATCCCACACCCCTCACTGTAACACTCTGATATACCCCACACCCCTCACTGTAACACTCTGATATACCCCACACCCCTCACTGTAACACTCTGATATATCCCACACCCCTCACTGTAACACTCTGATATATCCCACACCCCTCACTGTAACACTCTGATATATCCCACACCCCTCACTGTAACACTCTGATATACCCCACACCCCTCACTGTAACACTCTGATATATCCCACACCCCTCACTGTAACACTCTGATATACCCCACACCCCTCACTGTAACACTCTGATATATCCCACACCCCTCACTGTAACACTCTGATATACCCCACACCCCTCACTGTAACACTCTGATATATCCCACACCCCTCACTGTAACACTCTGATATACCCCACACCCCTCACTGTAACACTCTGATATACCCCACACCCCTCACTGTAACACTCTGATATATCCCACACCCCTCACTGTAACACTCTGATATATCCCACACCCCTCACTGTAACACTCTGATATATCCCACACCCCTCACTGTAACACTCTGATATACCCCACACCCCTCACTGTAACACTCTGATATATCCCACACCCTCACTGTACACTCTGATATACCCCACACCCCTCACTGTAACACTCTGATATTCCCACACCCCTCACTGTAACATCTGATATACCCCACCCCTCACTGTAACACTCTGATATATCCCACACCCCTCACTGTAACACTCTGATATACCCCACACCCCTCACTGTAACACTCTGATATCCCACACCCCTCACTGTAACACTCTGATATATCCCCACACCCCTCACTGTAACACTCTGATATACCCCACACCCCTCACTGTAACACTCTGATATATCCCACACCCCTCACTGTAACACTCTGATATACCCCACACCCCTCACTGTAACACTCTGATATATCCCACACCCCTCACTGTAACACTCTGATATATCCCACACCCCTCACTGTAACACTCTGATATATCCCACACCCCTCACTGTAACACTCTGATATATCCCACACCCCTCACTGTAACACTCTGATATACCCCACACCCCTCACTGTAACACTCTGATATACCCCACACCCCTCACTGTAACACTCTGATATACCCCACACCCCTCACTGTAACACTCTGATATACCCCACACCCCTCACTGTAACACTCTGAATATATCCCACACCCCTCACTGTAACACTCTGATATACCCCTCACTGTAACACTCTGATATATCCCACACCCCTCACTGTAACACTCTGATATACCCCACACCCCTCACTGTAACACTCTGATATATCCCACACCCCTCACTGTAACACTCTGATATATCCCACACCCCTCACTGTAACACTCTGATATCCCCACCCCTCACTGTAACACTCTGATATACCCCACACCCCTCACTGTAACACTCTGATATACCCACACCCCTCACTGTAACACTCTGATATACCCACACCCTCACTGTAACACTCTGATATATCCCACACCCCTCACTGTAACACTCTGATATACCCCACACCCTCACTGTAACACTCTGATATATCCCACACCCCTCACTGTAACACTCTGATATATCCCACACCCCTCACTGTAACACTCTGATATATCCCACACCCCTCACTGTAACACTCTGATATATCCCACACCCCTCACTGTAACACTCTGATATATCCCACACCCCTCACTGTAACACTCTGATATATCCCACACCCCTCACTGTAACACTCTGATATATCCCACACCCCTCACTGTAACACTCTGATATATCCCACACCCCTCACTGTAACACTCTGATATATCCCACACCCCTCACTGTAACACTCTGATATATCCCACACCCCTCACTGTAACACTCTGATATACCCCACACCCCTCACTGTAACACTCTGATATATCCCACACCCCTCACTGTAACACTCTGATATATCCCACACCCCTCACTGTAACACTCTGATATATCCCACACCCCTCACTGTAACACTCTGATATATCCCACACCCCTCACTGTAACACTCTGATATATCCCACACCCCTCACTGTAACACTCTGATATATCCCACACCCCTCACTGTAACACTCTGATATATCCCACACCCCTCACTGTAACACTCTGATATATCCCACACCCCTCACTGTAACACTCTGATATATCCCACACCCCTCACTGTAACACTCTGATATACCCCACACCCCTCACTGTAACACTCTGATATATCCCACACCCCTCACTGTAACACTCTGATATACCCCACACCCCTCACTGTAACACTCTGATATATCCCACACCCCTCACTGTAACACTCTGATATACCCCACACCCCTCACTGTAACACTCTGATATATCCCACACCCCTCACTGTAACACTCTGATATATCCCACACCCCTCACTGTAACACTCTGATATACCCCACACCCCTCACTGTAACACTCTGATATACCCCACACCCCTCACTGTAACACTCTGATATATCCCACACCCTCACTGTAACACTCTGATATATCCCACACCCCTCACTGTAACACTCTGATATACCCCACACCCCTCACTGTAACCTGATATACCCACACCCCACAAACTCTGATATATCCCACACCCCTCACTGTAACACTCTGATATATCCCACACCCCTCACTGTAACACTCTGATATACCCCACACCCCTCACTGTAACACTCTGATATACCCCACACCCCTCACTGTAACACTCTGATATATCCCACACCCCTCACTGTAACACTCTGATATATCCCACACCCCTCACTGTAACACTCTGATATATCCCACACCCCTCACTGTAACACTCTGATATACCCCACACCCCTCACTGTAACACTCTGATATATCCCACACCCCTCACTGTAACACTCTGATATATCCCACACCCCTCACTGTAACACTCTGATATACCCCACACCCCTCACTGTAACACTCTGATATATCCCACACCCCTCACTGTAACACTCTGATATACCCCACACCCCTCACTGTAACACTCTGATATACCCCACACCCCTCACTGTAACACTCTGATATACCCCACACCCCTCACTGTAACACTCTGATATACCCCACACCCCTCACTGTAACACTCTGATATATCCCACACCCCTCACTGTAACACTCTGATATACCCCACACCCCTCACTGTAACACTCTGATATACCCCACACCCCTCACTGTAACACTCTGATATACCCCACACCCCTCACTGTAACACTCTGATATATCCCACACCCCTCACTGTAACACTCTGATATACCCCACACCCTCACTGTAACACTCTGATATACCCCACACCCCTCACTGTAAACTCTGATATATCCACACCCTCACTGTAACACTCTGATATACCCCACACCCCTCACTGTAACACTCTGATATACCCCACACCCCTCACTGTAACACTCTGATATACCCCACACCCCTCACTGTAACACTCTGATATATCCCACACCCCTCACTGTAACACTCTGATATATCCCACACCCCTCACTGTAACACTCTGATATATCCCACACCCCTCACTGTAACACTCTGATATATCCCACACCCCTCACTGTAACACTCTGATATATCCCACACCCCTCACTGTAACACTCTGATATATCCCACACCCCTCACTGTAACACTCTGATATATCCCACACCCCTCACTGTAACACTCTGATATACCCCACACTGTAACACTCTGATATATCCCACACCCCTCACTGTAACACTCTGATATACCCCACACCCCTCACTGTAACACTCTGATATACCCCACACCCCTCACTGTAACACTCTGATATACCCCACACCCCTCACTGTAACACTCTGATACACCACCTACCCCTCACTGTAACACTCTGATATATCCCACACCCCTCACTGTAACACTCTGATATATCCTCATTGTTCCATTGGAGCAGCACGGAGAGGCAGCGATTTGGGAGAGCGAGAAGTTCGATTGATAAGTAGCTTTTTTAACTTTTCTCTTTTGTTTAAAACAGCGAGCGGGAGTAGTTTTTGCCGTTTTTTATTTAAACTAACTTGTAACCGGAAGTCGTCACTAGGAGGGCTGCCGGTAGTTGTAGTTTTTCTCTCTGACTCTATAAATTGGTCCAGAGAGGTAACCCGATACTCTACACAGGTAGAGTATCCCACCCTCCCCCCTCCTCTAACCTAATAATAATAGTGTGTGTGTAGTTTTTTTTTCTCTCCTGCAAATTAAAGTAACAGTGATGGCAGTGCAGGTAGTACATTGCACCTCCTGCGGTATGTATGAGGTGAGGGACACCAGTAGTGTTCCTGCTGATTATACCTGCAGGAAGTGTGCACATTTGCAGCTCCTTGAGGATCGTGTTAAGGAGCTGGAGCTGGAATTAGAGGAACTCAGGGTAATTCGAGAGGTTGAGGAGGATATAGGCAGGAGTAACAAAGAGATTGTAACTCCTAAAAGTGATAATTGGGTAACTATTAGGAGGAGGGGTAAGAAGCAATCGGGTAGACAATCCCCTGGGGCTGTTCCCCTCCAAAAAAAATTTTCTGTCTTGGAGGCTACAGTTGAGGAAGAATCAACTGGAGCTGACCAAAGGGAGCAGGTCTCTGGGGGTGAGCCTGCTGAGAATGCTCAGGTGGGTGGGGGGAATAAGAGATTAGGCCTAGTTATAGGAGACTCCATAGTTAGAGGGACAGATAGGAGGGTAAATAGTAATAAACAGGACTCAGGGCTGGTGTGTTGCCTCCCAGGGGCTGGGGTCCAGGATGTCGCAGATCGGGTTTTTAGGATTCTTAAGGGTGAGGGGAGTCAGCCCCAAGTCATTGTTCATGTGGG
Organism: Sphyrna mokarran; assembly: GCA_024679065.1. NCBI lineage: Eukaryota > Metazoa > Chordata > Chondrichthyes > Carcharhiniformes > Carcharhinidae > Sphyrna > Sphyrna mokarran. The sequence continues at coordinate 2,868,159 of JAGIQG010000006.1, forward strand.
GACACATGATGTAGGTAGGACGAGGGAAGGGGATATTAAACAGAAATTTATGGAGTTAGGGTGGAAGCTTAGGTCCATAACAGGCAGAGTGGTTATCTCTGGACTCTTGCCTGTGCCAAGGGATAGTTTAGAGATGAACAGAGAAAGGGATAGTTTGAACTCATGGCTGCGTGGATGGTGCAGGAGGGAGGGGTTCAGGTTCCTTAACAATTGGGACTCATTCTGGGATAGGTGGGACCTCTTCAAGAGAGATGGTCTACACCTGAACCAGAGGGGAAATCTTGGGGGGAAAATTTGCTAAGGCTATGATGGGTGCGTTAAACTGATTCGGGGGGGGGGTGGGATCTAAGTAGTTGGGGTGCTGAGAGGGATGAGAGTAAGGGGGTTATAGAGGAGAGTTGTAAAAACACAGCGGCTACGGGTGGGGTGGAGCATGGTTTGAGATGCGTATACTTTAATGCAGGAGTATTCGCAATAAGGGGGAGGAACTTGCAGCTTGGACCAGTACCTGGAACTTCGATGTTGTGGCCATTTCAGAGACTTGGGTAGAGCAGGGACAGGAATGGATGTTGCAGGTTCCGGGGTACAAATGCTTTAGTCGGAGTAGAGAAGGGGGTAGAAGGGGGGGAGGAGTGGCGTTACTGGTCAAAGACTGTATCACGGTGATCGAAAAGAAGTTTGATGAGGACTTGTCTGTTGAGGTAGTATGGGCTGAGATTAGAAACAGGAGAGGAGAGGTCACCCTGTTGGGAGTCTTTTACAGACCTCCTAATAGTTCTAGAGAGGTTGAGGAAAGGATTGCGAAGTCAATTCTGATTAGGAGTGAAAGTAGTAGGGTAATTGTGATGGGGGACTTTAACTTTACTAATATTGATTGGAATAGCTATAGCTCTAGCTCGTTAGAGGGGTCAGTTTTTGTACAAAGTGTGCAGGAAGGTTTTTTGACTCAGTATGTAGATAGGCCAACTAGAGGTGAGGCTACATTGGATTTGGTGCTGGGCAATGAGCCAGACCAGGTGTTAGGCTTGGAAGTTAGTGAACATTTTGGTGATAGTGACCACAATTCGGTTACGTTCACCTTAGTGATGGATAGGGATAGGCATGAAGCTGGGGGCAGTAGTTATAGCTGGGGGAAGGTTAATTATGAGGCCATCAGGAGAGAATTAGGGTGCATAGGTTGGACTAGGAAACTACAGGGACTGGGAACATCTGAAATGTGGAACTTATTCAAGGAGCAGCTACTGCGAGTCCTTGATAAGTATGTCCTGTCAGGCAGGGAGGAAATGGACGAGTAAGAGAGCCTTGGTGTACGAAAAAAGTTGATTTGCTGGTTAGAAGAAAAAGGAGGCTTATGTCAGGATGAGGCTTGAAGGCTCAGGTAGTGCAATGGATAGCTATAGATTAGCTAGGAAGGAAGGTAAAAAGTGAATTGAGGAGAGCTAAGAGGGGACACGAGAAGATGTTGGCTGATAGGATTAAGGAGAATCCTAAAGCTTTCTTTCGATATGTTAAGAATAGAAGATTGGTTAGGGCAAGATTAGGGCCAGTCATAGACAGCAGTGGGAAGTTGTGCGTGGAGCCTGAAGAGATTGGTGAGGCACTGAATAAATATTTCTCTTCGGTATTCACGCAGAGTGCTGGAAATGTAGCTATGGAGAGCACTGAGGTACAGGGTTGCAAATTGGGAAGTATTGTAGTAGATATGGAGGATGTGTTAGAAATTCTCGAGGGTTTGAAGTTGGATAAGTCCCCTGGGCCGGACGGGATTTACCCTAGGATTCTCTGGGAGGCAAGAGAGGAGATTGCAGAGCCTCTGGCTCTGATCTTCAGGTCCTCGTTGGTTACGGGTGTGGTTCCGGAGGACTGGAG
>JAGIQG010000006.1:2870127-2943956 GCA_024679065.1 Sphyrna mokarran
TATACTTTAATGCAAGGAGTATTCGCAATAAGGGGGAGGAACTTGCAGCTTGGACCAGTACCTGGAACTTCGATGTTGTGGCCATTTCAGAGACTTGGGTAGAGCAGGGACAGGAATGGATGTTGCAGGTTCCGGGGTACAAATGCTTTAGTCGGAGTAGAGAAGGGGGTAGAAGGGGGGGAGGAGTGGCGTTACTGGTCAAAGACTGTATCACGGTGATCGAAAAGAAGTTTGATGAGGACTTGTCTGTTGAGGTAGTATGGGCTGAGATTAGAAACAGGAGAGGAGAGGTCACCCTGTTGGGAGTCTTTTACAGACCTCCTAATAGTTCTAGAGAGGTTGAGGAAAGGATTGCGAAGTCAATTCTGATTAGGAGTGAAAGTAGTAGGGTAATTGTGATGGGGGACTTTAACTTTGCTAATATTGATTGGAATAGCTATAGCTCTAGCTCGTTAGAGGGGTCAGTTTTCGTACAGAGTGTGCAGGAAGGTTTTTGACTCAGTATGTAGATAGGCCAACTAGAGGTGAGGCTACATTGGATTTGGTGCTGGGCAATGAGCCAGACCAGGTGTTAGGCTTGGAAGTTAGTGAACATTTTGGTGATAGTGACCACAATTCGGTTACGTTCACCTTAGTGATGGACAGGGATAGGCATGAAGCTGGGGGCTGTAGTTATAGCTGGGGGAAGGGTAATTATGAGGCCATCAGGAGAGAATTAGGGTGCGTAGATTGGACTAGGGAACTACAGGGACTGGGAACATCTGGAATGTGGTGCTTATTCAAGGAGCAGCTGCTGAGAGTCCTTGATAAGTATGTCCCTGTCAGGCAGGGAGGAAATGGACGAGTAAGAGAGCCTTGGTGTACGAAAAGAGTTGATTTGCTGGTTAAGAAGAAAAAGGAGGCTTATGTCAGGATGAGGCTTGAAGGCTCAGGTAGTGCAATGGATAGCTATAGATTAGCTAGGAAGGAGGTAAAAAGTGAATTGAGGAGAGCTAAGAGGGGACACGAGAAGATGTTGGCTGATAGGATTAAGGAGAATCCTAAAGCTTTCTTTCGATATGTTAAGAATAGAAGATTGGTTAGGGCAAGATTAGGGCCAGTCATAGACAGCAGTGGGAAGTTGTGCGTGGAGCCTGAAGAGATGGCGTGAGGCACTGAATAAATATTTCTCTCGGTATTCACGCAGAGTGCTGGAAATGTAGCTGTGGAGAGCACTGAGGTACAGGGTTGCAAATTGGGGAGTATTGTAGTAGATAGGGAGGATGTGTTAGAAATTCTCGAGGGTTTGAAGTTGGATAAGTCCCCTGGGCCGGACGGGATTTACCCTAGGATTCTCTGGAGGGCAAGAGAGGAGATTGCAGAGCCTCTGGCTCTGATCTTCAGGTCCTCGTTGGTTACGGGTGTGGTTCCGGAGGACTGGAGGATGGCGAATGTGGTCCCATTGTTTAAGAAGGGGAAGAGAGACCTTCCTGGGAATTATAGGCCAGTGAGTCTTACTTCTGTGGTGGGCAAGGTATTGGAGAGAATTATTAGGGATAGGATTTATAGTTATTTAGAGAGAAATGAATTGATTGGGGATAGTCAGCATGGTTTGTGAAGGGTAGGTCATGCCTTACTAACCTCATTGAGTTTTGAGAAAGTGACCAGAGAGGTGGATGGGGGTAAGGCGGTTGATGTAGTATATATGGACTTTAGTAAGGCTTTTGATAAGGTGGCCCATGGAAGACTTCTACAGAAAATGCAGATGTGTGGAATAGAGGGTGATTTAGCTAATTGGATTAGAAATTGGCTGGCAGATAGAAGACAGAGGGTGGTGGTTGATGGGAGATATTCATCGTGGAGTTCGGTGACGAGTGGTGTGCCTCAGGGGTCTGTTTTGGGGCCCCTGCTGTTTGTAATTTTTATAAATGATCTGGATGAGGGTATTGAGGGATGGATCAGTAAATTTGCAGATGATACTAAAGTTGGTGGTGTGGTAGATAGTGAAGAGGGGTGTTTTAGTTTACAGAGTGACTTGGACAAGTTGCAGAGCTGGGCCGAGAGGTGGCAAATGGAGTTTAATGTGGAAAAGTGTGAGGTAATGCACTTTGGCAGGAACAATAAATGTGTAGAGTATAGGGCTAATGGTAGGGCTCTTAATAGTGTTGAGGAACAGAAGGATCTTGGTGTATGTGTCAATAGATCCCTGAAAGTAGGCAGTCAAGTGGATAAAGTTGTTAAGAAGGCTTATGGAGTCTTAGCTTTTATTGGTAGGGGGATTGAATTTAGGAGCCGCAGCATCATGTTGCAACTGTACAAAACTCTAGTGCGGCCGCACTTGGAGTATTGTGTGCAGTTCTGGTCGCCACATTATAAGAAAGATGTGGAGGCATTGGAGAGGGTACAGAGGAGGTTTACCAGGATGTTGCCTGGTATGGAGGGCAGGTCCTATGAAGAGAGGTTGAAGGATTTGAGGTTGTTTTCGTTAGAAAGGAGGCGGCTAAGGGGGGATCTTATTGAAACATATAAGATAATTAGAGGTTTGGATAGGGTGGACAGTGATAGCCTTTTTCCTAGGATGGAGAAAGCTAGCACGAGGGGACACAACTTTAAATTAAGGGGTATGAGTTATAGGACGGATATCAGAGGTAGGTTCTTTACTCAAAGAGTGATTAGGGAGTGGAATGCCCTGCCTGCAGCTGTTGTAGATGCGCCAAGTTTGGTGGCGTTTAAGAGGTTAGTTGATAAGTATATGGATGAGAAGGGAATGGTTTAGTTAGGAGGGGCATTGCTTTTTATTTTGGTCGGCACAACATCGAAGGCCGAAGGGCCTGTTCTGTGCTGTATTGTTCTATAAGTTCTATTCTTATCCTTCCTATAATGAGGCGACCAGAACTGCGCACAATACTCCAACTGGGGTCTGACAAGAGTCTTATAGAGCTGCATCATTACCTCCTGACTCCTAAACTCTCTTCCTCGATTAATGAAGGTCAGTACACCGTACGCCTTCTTGACCACTTCCTCCACCTGCGAGGCTGATTTAAGAGTCCTATGGACCCGGACCCCGAGATCCTTCTGCTCTACAACACAGCTAAGACTCCTACCCCTTATATTGTACTCCTTCATCACATTATTCCTGCCAAAATGGACCACTACACATTTATCTGCGTTGAAGTCCATCTGCCACTTCTCCGCCCAGTCTTGCATCCTGTCTATGTCTCGCTGCAACTTCAGACATCCCTCCAGACTATCCACAACACCACCAACCTTCGTATCGTCGGCAAACTTACTAACCCATCCCTCCACTTCCTCATCCAGGTCATTTATGAAAATGACAAACAGCAGGGGTCCCAGAACAGATCCCTGGGGCACTCCACTGGTTACCAACCTCCATGCAGAACAAGACCCATCCACAACCACTCTCTGCCTTCTGCCGGCAAGTCAGTTCTGGATCCACGAGGCCAAAGCCCCTTGGATCCCATGCCCTCTCACCTTCTACAGAAGCCTTGCATGTGGGACCTTATCAAACGCCTTACTAAAGTCCATGTACACTATGTCCACCGCCCTTCCTTCGTCAATGTGTTCAGTCACATTTTCGAAGAACTCAACTAGGCTTGTAAGGCATGACCTGCCCTTGACAAAATCATGCTGACTATTTCTAATCAGTCCAAACTTCTCCAAATGTTCATATTATCTTATCCCTCAGAAGCCTCTCCATCAGCTTACCAACCACTGAAGTCAAACTCACCGGTCGGTAATTTCCTGTACTATCCCTGTTCCCTTTCTTAAAGATAGGAACCACATCCGCAATCCTCCAATCCTCCAGAACCTCTCCCGTTTCCATGGACGACGCAAAGATCATCGCCAGGGGCTCTGCAACCACTTCCCTCACCTCCCACAATAATCTGGGGTACATCCCATCTGGTCCCGGCGACTTGTCTATCTTGATAGAATTTAACAGGTCTAACACATCCTCTTTCCTAACATCCACATACTCAATCTTTTTCATTTGCCTCAAACCTGCAGTGCAATCTCCCAGTTTACTTTCCACCGTGAATACCGAGGCAAAGTACTCGTTAAGCACCTCTGCCATTTCTGCCGGATTCACACAGACTTTTCCCCCTTCACCTTTTCTAGGCCCTATCCCTTCTCTTCTCATCCTTTTACTTTTCACATATTTGTAGAACGCCTTAGGATTCTCCTTAATCTTACCTGCCAAGGCCTTCTCATGACCCCTTCTGACTCTCCTAATTTCCTTTTTAAGTTCCCTTCTACACACCTTATACTCCTCTAGATCTCTCATATCCCCTAGCTCTCTGAACCTTTTATATACCTTTTTCTTCTTCCTAACTAGGTTCACCACTACCTTCGTGCGCCACGGTTCTCGTGTCCTACCAGAACCTCCTTGACTCCTCGGAACGTTGTCTTGCAGTGCCCCAGACAAACATTCCTTGAAAAACCGCCGCTTTCCTTCTGTACTCTTCCCTAAGAACACCTCCTTCCAGTTTATACGTCCAATTACATGGGTGCTCTCAAGGACAGCAGGAGTTCCACTCCAATCAAGACATGGAATAACATAAGTCCAAGTTCCAGACTGTATTATAATAGAACACAGAACATAGAACATCGAAAAACTAAGCACAAACAGGCCCTTCGGCCCACAAGTTGCGTCGATCATATCTCCACCCACTAGACTTACATGTACTCCTCAATGCTATTAAGTTCCATGTACTCATCCAGAAGTCTCTTAAAAGATCCTATCAAATCCATGTCCACCAGCACCACCGGCAGCTGAATCTACGTACCCACCACCCTCTGAGTGGAAAAGTTACCCTTGACATCTCCTCTGTACCTGCTCCCCAGCACCTTAAACCTGTGTCCTCTTGTGGCAGCCATTTCAGCCCTGGGAAAAAGCCTGTGAAAATTCACCAGATCAATACCTCTCAACATCTTATACACCTCTTATCAGGTCACCCCTCATTCTTCGTCTCTCTAAGGAGAAAAGACCTAGCTCCCTCAACCATCCTCATAGGCATGCCACTCAATCCAGGCAAATCTCAAAATACGGATAAGTGTGAGGTGATTCACTTTGGTAGGAATAACAGGCATATGAAATATAGGGCTAATGGAAGGACCCTTAATAGCGCTGTCGAGCAGAGGGATCTTGGGGTACAAGTACATAGCTCTTTGAAAGTTGGCACCCAGGTTGATAAAGTTGTTAAGAAGGCGTACGGTGTGTTAGCTTTTATTGGTAGAGGGACTGAATTTAGGAGCTGTGAGGTTATGTTACAACTGTACAAAACTCTGGTGTGGCCGCACTTGGAGTATTGCGTACAGTTCTGGTCGCCGCATTATTAGAAAGATGTGGAAGCATTGGAAAGGGTGCAGAGGAGGTTTACCAGGATGTTGCCTGGTATGGTGGGAAGGCCTTATGATGAAAGGCTGAGGGACCTGAGGTTATTTTCATTAGAGAGAAGAAGGTTACGCGGTGACCTAATTGAGGCGTATAAGATGATCAGGGGATTGGATAGGGTGGATAGTGAGAGCCTTTTTCCTCGGATGGTGATGACCAACACGAGGGGACATAACTTTAAATTAAGAGGTGGTAGTTATAGGATGGATGTCAGAGGCAGGTTCTTCACACGGAGGGTGGTGAGAGCATGGAATGCCCTGCCTGCAGCAGTTGTGGACTCGCCTACTTTGGGAGCATTCAAATGTTCGGTGGATAGGCATATGGATGATATTGGAATAGTTTAGGTTAGAGGGTCCACTGGCCGGCGCAACATCGAGGGCTGAAGGGCCTGTACTGCGCTGTAACGTTCTATGTTCTAATCTCCTCTGCATCCTTTCTATGGCTTCCATACCCTTCCAGTAATGAGGTGACTGGAACTGAGCACAATAATCTGGAGAATGAGTTGCCATCATCAGTTTGAGAATTTGAATTCACTTTAAACAAATCAAGAAATAAGGAGGTTTCCATGAAGCTGATAAAGCCCATTCATATCCTCTCGGGGAAGGAGATCTGCTGTTCCTGATCTGGTCTGGGCCTAGGTAGACAAGTTGCCGGGTCCGGATGGGATGTACCCGAGGTTACTGTGGGAAGTGAGGGGAGTGATTGCAGAGCCCCTGGCGATGATCTTTGCATCGTCAATGGAGATGGGAGAGGTTCCGGAAGATTGGAGGATTGCAGATGTGGTGCCTATTTTCAAGAAAGGGAACAGGGATAGCCCGGGCAATTACCGACCACCGAGTCTGACTTCAGTGGTCGGTAAGTTGATGAAGAGGATTCTGAGAGATAGGATTTATGAGCATTTAGAGAAATTCAAATTCACACAAGCTATGGTTGAAGTGTAAATGACAAAATTCAATGATCAGGAATAGTCAACACGGCTTTGTTAAGGGCAGATCGTACCTTACAAGCCTAGTTGAATTCTTCGAAAATGTGACTGAACACATTGACGAAGGAAGAGCAGTGGACGTGGTTTACATGGATTTCAGCAAGGCGTTTGATAAGGTCCCCCATGTAAGACTTCTTGAGAAGGAGAGAGGGCATGATTTCCAAGGGGCTTTGGCCTTGTGGATCCAGAACTGGCTTGCCAGCAGATGGCAGACAGTGGTTGTGGATGGGTCTTTTTCTGCTTGGAGGTCAGTCACCAGTGGAGTGCCCCAGGGATCTGTTCTAGGACCCTTGCTGTTTATCATTTTCATAAATGATCTGGATGAGGAAGTGGAGAGATGGGTTAGTCAGGTTGCCAACGATACGAAGGTTGGGGGTGTTGTGGATAGTTTGGAGGGATGTCTGAAGTTGCAGCAAGACATAGATAGGATGCAAGACTGGGCAGAGAAGTGGCAGATGGACTTCAACGCAGATAAATGTGTGGTGGTCCATTTTGACAGGACCAATGGGATGAAGGAGTATAATATCAAGGGTAGGAGTCTTGGCAGTGTTGAGGAGCAGAAGGATCTTGGGGTCCAGGTCCATAGGACTCTTAAATCTGCCCTGCAAATGGAGGATGTGATCAAAAGGCATATGGTGTACTGGCCTTCATTTATAGAGGAATTGAGTTTAGGAGTCGGGAGGTAATGCTGCAACTTTATAAGACCCTTGTCAGACCCCACTTGGAGTACTGTGTGCAGTTCTGGTCGCCTCACTACAGGAAGGATGTGGAAGCCATTGAGAGGGTGCAGAGGAGATTTACAAGGATGTTGCCTGGATTGGGGGGCAGGCCTTATGAAGATAGGTTGAGAGAGCTAGGTTTCTTCTCCCTGGAGAAACGAAGGTCGAGAAGCAACCTGATAGAGGTTTATAAAATGTTGAGAGAAATAGATAGAGTGGATTCTCAGAGGCTATTTCCCAGGGCTGAAATGTTTGCTACGAGAGGACACAGGTTTAAGGTGCTGGGCGGCAAGTACAGAGGAGATGTTAGAGGTCAGTTTTTCACTCAGAGGGTGGTGAGTGAATATAATCGGCTGCCATCAGAGGTGGTAGAGGCAAACTCGCTGGGGTCTTTTAAGAGACTTCTGGATGCGTACATGGGATATAATGGGATTGGGAGTTACAGATAGGTTTATGGCCTGGTAGGTACTGATATGATCGGCACAACTTGTGGGCCCAAGGGCCTGTTTGTGCTGTAGTATTCTATGTTCTATGTAATCTCACCCCAATGCCGCAGTAACAATTCATAATTCTCAACTGCCCATGTTGTAAGAATGCTGGAAAATACCCACATCAGTTTAACTTGCTGATCAATGAAAACTAGTTTTACGGTGTTTAATTATAAGTTTGAGGTTTGATTGGTTGTGATATGTGAAAGTGTGAAAATGGAAAGGCTTTGTGAGAACCATTATCATTTCAAATTGTTAAAGGAATAAGGAGTTAAAGGATTTGTTAGTTTAAATTACAACAATGTCCTCAGGGTTCACTCTCACCTCCTGCTTGAAAGAGAGTGAGTGATACAGAAATGATCCCCTCTCCAGAGCCATAACAATGCACACAAGCTATGGTTGAAATGTAAATGACAATTCCACAGCGTATGTGTTATGCCAGAAATCGGCTGTATTAGCTCTCTGGCCTCTGTGCCAATGGCAATTCGGAGTAAATCTCATTTTGAAGTTAGTTTATTTATTAGTGTTAGGATTAGGCTTACATTAACACTGCAATGAAGTTACTGTGAAAATCCCCTAGTCGCCACTCTCTGACGTCTGTTTGGATACACTGAAGGAGAACTTAACATGGCCAATGTACCTAACCAGCACGTCTTTCGGGAGAGAACCAGAGCATCCCAAGGAAACCTACACGGACACAGGGAGAATTTGCAGACTCCGCACTGACAGTGACCCAAGGCCAGAACTGAACCCGGGCAATAACACTTGCTCAAATACTGGAAGGTGATATTAACAGTAGTGAAGAACCGCAGATAGATCCGCCCATGCCACGAGACTGCAACCTTGTGTTGCTATAAGCTGTACCTGGTCATTTGCTGGTGTCTCATCCTGTAAGAATGAAGGAGACGTCCATGTTCCGGACCCCTGTGTATCCCATGCCTGCAGGACACTTCTTTTAAGGGAAGATATAGGCTGTAACTTCACATCTTTGTTCTGCAAGTAGAACAGACAGATTACACCGGAGAATAAGCAAGGCGTAGTAAATCAGGTCATACTGACTAATTCAGAGATATTCTAAGGCACAGTGGGACGGCTGGGGAGCCCTGATCAAAGTTTAATATGCATTTCCAAAGGGCATCTGATAAGCTTTTGTACGAAAGTAAAATATCAAAGATAACAGGATTAGAAGAACATTCTAGACTAAATCTTCTGAATCATCAGAGGTTAGATGAGTGACTGAGACATGTATTGAGACCCTGGGGAATTCCTGATGCACGGGCTGCCGTAGAAACTTCCTGGTAGTTTCAAATTGGATCAGAATATTTAGATTTAGACTCAGAATTGGTGGAGTGAAGAAGCAACAAGGGAAAGGACACGACTGGCAGTTGTCTATCGGTCTGCACAAAGTAGTGTTATGGTAGGGATGGCATTTAAAAGCGTGGAAGGTGTGGAAAGCCTGCAGAGGGATCTGGATAGGTTGAGTGAGTGGGCGAGGACCTGGCAGATGGAGTATAATGTTAGCAAGTGTGAGGTTATCCACTTTGGTAGTAATAATGGTAGGAAGGATTACTATTTAAATGGTGAAAAGCTGCAGCATGCGACGGTGCAGAGGGACCTGGGGGTCCTTGTGCACAAATCACAAAAACCCCGTCTGCAGGTGCAGCAGGTGATTAAGAAGGTGAATGCAATGTTGGCCTTTATAGCGAGGGGGATAGAATATAAAAACAGGGAGGTTCTGTTACAGCTGTATAGGGCACTGGTGAGGCTGCAGCTGGAGTACTGTGTGCAGTTTTGGTCTCCGCATTCGAGGAAGGATATATTGGCCTTTGAGGGGATGCAGAGAAGGTTCACTCGGCTGATACCAGAGATGAGGGCGTTGGATTATGAGGAGAGACTGAATAGGCTAGGTTTGTACTCTTTGGAGTTTAGAAGGCTGAGAGGGGATTTTATAGAGACGTATAAGATAATATTTAAGGAATGGATGTATGCATTGCAACACTTACACATTTCTTTCTGGCACAATAACACAAGAAAAGTGATGCAACCATGGCTAACAGAAGATATTAAGGGTAGCATTAAATTCAAAGAGAAGTCATCTAAAAGTGCTAGAAAATGCAGCAAGTCTGAGGATTGGGAGCAGTTTCGAATTCAGCAAAGGAGGACCAAGAGATTGATAAAGAGGGAGGAAAATAGAAAATGAGAGTAAACTTGCAATAACATAAAAGTGGACTGTAAAAGCATCTATAAGCATGTAAAAAAGATATCAAAGACAAACCTAAGTCCCTTAAAAAATGGGAGAATTGAGAACAAGGAAATGGTGGTGCAAAAAAACAACTACTTTCGCTCTGTCTTCACAGAGGAAAATACAAATAAATTCCTGAAATACTAAGGAATCATGGGTTTAGTGAGGAGGAGGAATTGGTCCGACACATAGTGGATGCACTGGCGGTCTTCTTTTATGATTCTATAGACTTTGGACAATACTGAATGTAAGCCCACTATTTAAAAATGGAGATAGAGAGGAAACAGGGAATTATAGACCCGTCAGGCTGATGTTTATAGTAGGGAAAATTTTAGATTTTATAGCAGAGCACTCAGCAAGCAATGGAAGAATTGTAGAAAGTCAGCATGGATTTATTAAAAGGGAAATGATGTTTGACAAATCTACTGGAACTTTTTGAGAATGTAACTAGTAGAGTTGATGAGGGGGGAGCCAGTGGATATGGTTTATTTGGGCTTTCAGAAGGCTTTCGACAAAGTCCCACATAAGGAACTAGCATATAAAATTAAAGTATTCAGGATTGGGGATAGTGTATTGAGATGGACAGAAAACTGGTTGGCAGACAGGAAAATAAACCATATGACATTGGAGCAGGAGTAGGCCATTCAGCCCCTCAAGTCTGCTCTGCCTGCCGCCATTCAATACGATCAGGGCTGATACAACATTTTTCACATTCACTTTCCTGCCTTTTACCCCCTAACCCTTGATTCCCTCACTGATTAACAATCTATCTATCTCAGCCTTAAATATACACAGTGACTCTGCACCCACAACTCACTGTGGCAAGAAGTTCCAAACACTCCCAACCCTCAGAGAAAATTCCTTCTCATCTCAGTATTAGAACATAAAACATAGAACACTACAGCACAAACAGGCCCTTCGGCCCACAAGTTGTGCCGAACACATCAAAACCTACCCAGCCATAGACATATCTATAACCCCCAATCCCATTGGATCCCATATACTCATCCAGAAGTCTTTTAAAAGACCCCAGCGAGTTCGCCTCGACCACCACCGACGGCAGCCGATTCCATTCACTCACCACCCTCTGAGTGAAAAACTTTCCCCTAGCATCCCCTCTGTACTTGCTTCCCTGCACCTTAAATCTGTGCCCTCTCGTCGCGACCATTTCAGCCCTGGGAAATAGTCTCTGAGAGTCCACCCTATCTATTCCTCTCAACATCTTGTAAACCTCTATCAGGTCGCCTCTCAACCTTCGTCTCTCCAGGGAGAACAGTCCCAGCTCCCTCAACCTGTCTTCATAAGGCATGCCTCCCAATCCAGGCAACATCCTTGTAAATCTCCTCTGCACCCTTTCAATAGCTTCCACGTCCTTCCTATAGTGAGGCGACCAGAACTGTGCACAGTACTCCAAGTGTGGTCTGACAAGGGTCCTATAAAGCTGCAGCATTACCTCCTGACTCCTGAACTCAATCCCTCGATGAATGAAGGCCAGTACACCGTAAGCTTTCTTAACCACATCCTCCACCTGGGAGGCCGATTTGAGAGTCTTATGGACCCGGATCCCAAGATCCCTCTGCTCTTCCACACAGCTAAGACTCCTACCTTTGATAGTGTACTCATTCATCCCGTTGGATCTGCCAAAATGGACCACAACACATTTATCCGCGTTGAAGTCCATCTGCCACTTCTCCGCCCAGTCTTGCATCCTGTAGATGTCATGCTGCAACTTCTGACATCCCTCCAGACCATCCACAACACCACCGACCTTCGTGTCATCGGCGAACTTGCTCACCCATCCCTCCACTTCCTCATCCAGGTCATTTATGAAAATGACAAACAGCAAGGGTCCTAGAACAGATCCCTGGGGCACTCCACTGGTGACCGACCTCCATGCAGAAAAAGAGCCATTCACAACCACCCTCTGCCTTCTGCAGGCAAGCCAGTTCTGGATCCACAAGGCCAAAGCCCCTTGGATCCCATGGCCTCTCACCTTCTCAAGAAGTCTTGCATGTGGGACCTTGTCAAATGCCTTGCTGAAGTCCATGTACACCACGTCCACTGCTCTTCCTTCGTCAATGTGTTCAGTCACATTTTCGAAGAACTCAATTAAGCTTGTAAGGCACGACCTGCCTTTTACAAAACCATGCTGACTATTTCTAATCAACGTAAACTTCTCCAAATGCTCGTAAATCTTGTCCCTCAGAAGCCTCTCCATCAGCTTACCAACCACTGAGGTCAGACTCAACGGTCGGTAATTTCCAGGACTATCCCTGTTCCCTTTCTTGAAAATAGGGACCACATCCACAATCCTCCAATCCTCCGGAACCTCTCCCGTCTCCATCGACGACGCAAAGATCATCGCCAGGGGCTCTGCAATGACATCCCTCACCTCCCACAATAACCTGGGGTACATCCCATCTGGTCCCGGAGACTTGTCTATCTTGATAGCATTTAAAAGTTCTAACACATCCGCTTCCTTAATATCTACATACTCAATCTTTTCAGTCTGCCGCAAACTTGTAGTGCATCCTCCCAGATCACTTTCCACCGTGAATACTGAGGCAAAGTACTCATTAAGCACCTCTGCCATTTCTTCCGGTTCCATACAGACTTTTCCCCCTTCACCTTTTATAGGTCCTATCCCTTCTCTTCTCATCCTTTTACTTTTCACATATTTGTAGAAGGCCTTGGGATTCTCCTTAATCCTACCAGCCAAGGCCTTCTCATGACCCCTTCTGGCTCTCCTAATTTCCTTTTTAAGCTCTCTTCTATAAGCCTTATACTTCTCTAGATCCCAACATCTCCTAGCTCTTTGAACCTTTTATACACCTTTCTTTTCTTCCTGACTATGTTCACCACAGCCTTCGTGGTTTTGTGTGGCCCCCCCCCAAAACCAACGGTTCCGGTCCTACTGAAACCTCTTGTTCACCGGAACTTTAGAACATTAGAACATAGAACATAAGAACATTACAGCACAGAACAGGCCCTTCGGCCTTCGATGTTGTGCCGACCAAAATAAAAAGCAATGCCCCTCCAAACTAAACCATTCCCTTCTGTTCCATTACTTTCAAATAACCTCTTAAACGCCACCAAACTTGGCGCATCTACAAACAGCTGCAGCAGGGCATCCACTCCCAATCACTCTTTGAGTAAAGAAACCTACCTCTGATATCCGTCCTATAACCATAACCCCTTAATTTAAAGCTGTGTCCCCTCGTGCTAGCTTTCTCCATCCTAGGAAAAAGGCTATCACTGTCCACCCTATCAAAACCTCTAATCATCTTATATGCTTCAATAAGATCCCCTCTTAGCTGCCTCCTTTCTAACGAAAACAACCTCAAATCCTTCAACCTTCTTCATAGGACCTGCCCTCCATACCAGGCAACATCCTGGTAAACCTCCTCTGTACCCTCTCCAATGCCTCCACATCTTTCTTATAATGCGGGGACCAGAACTGTACACAATACTCCAAAGTGCGGCCGCACTAGAGTTTTGTACAGTTGCAACATGACGTTGCGGCTCTGAAATTCAATCCCCCTACCAATAAAAGCTAAGACTCCATAAGCCTTCTTAACAACTTTATCCACTTGACTGCCTACTTTCAGGGATCTATTGACACATACACCAAGATCCTTCTGTTCCTCAACACTATTAAGAGCCCTACCATTAGCCCTATACTCTACACATTTATTGTTCCTGCCAAAGTGCATTACCTCACACTTTTCCACATTAAACTCCATTTGCCACCTCTCGGCCCAGCTCTGCAACTTGTCCAAGTCACTCTGTAAACTAAAACACCCCTCTTCACTATCTACCACACCACCAACTTTAGTATCATCTGCAAATTTACTGATCCATCCCTCAATACCCTCATCCAGATCATTTATAAAAATTACAAACAGCAGGGGCCCCAAAACAGACCCCTGAGGCACACCACTCGTCACCGAACTCCACGATGAATATCTCCCATCAACCACCACCCTCTGTCTTCTATCTGCCAGCCAATTTCTAATCCAATTAGCTAAATCACCCTCTATTCCACACATCTGCATTTTCTGTAGAAGTCTTCCATGGGCCACCTTATCAAAAGCCTTACTAAAGTCCATATATACTACATCAACCGCCTTACCCCCATCCACCTCTCTGGTCACTTTCTCAAAAAACTCAATGAGGTTAGTAAGGCATGACCTACCCTTCACGAAACCATGCTGACTATCCCCAATCAATTCATTTCTCTCTAAATAACTATAAATCCTATCCCTAATAATTCTCTCCAATACCTTGCCCACAACAGAAGTAAGACTCACTGGCCTATAATTCCCAGGAAGGTCTCTCTTCCCCTTCTTAAACAATGGGACCACATTCGCCATCCTCCAGTCCTCCGGAACCACACCCGTAACCAACGAGGACCTGAAGATCAGAGCCAGAGGCTCTGCAATCTCCTCTCTTGCCCCAGAGATCCTAGGGTAAATCCCGTCCGGCCAGGGGACTTATCCAACTTCAAACCCTCGAGAATTCTAAACACATCCTCCCTATCTTACTACAATACTCCCAATTTGCAACCCTGTACACTCAGTGCTCTCACAGCTACATTTCCACACTCTGGAATCCGAAGAGAAAAAATTTATTCAGTGCCTCACCAATCTCTTCAGGCTCCACGCACAACTTCCCACTGCTGTCTATGACTGGCCCTAATCTTGCCCTAATCTTTGCCACTACTTTGTCGTGCAAAGCTCCAGACAAGCATTCCTTGAACATCTGCCACCTTCCTTCTGTGCTTTTCCCCAAGAACACCTCCTTCCAGTTTATTCGCCCCAACATCTGCCTGATGTCTTCATATTTCCCCTTATTCCAGACAAACACCTTCCTAGCCTGCCTGATCCTATCCTTTTCCAATGCAAGGGTGAAGGAGATAGAATTATGATCTCCATCCCCAAGATGCTCTCCTACCGAGAGATCCATCACCTGTCCTGGTTCATTAGCTAGTACCAGGTCCAGTACAGCCTCTCCTCTCGTAGGCTTGTCCACGTGCTGTGTCAGGAAACCCTCCTGAACACACCTAACAAACTCCTCCCCATCCAAACCCCTTACCCTTGGGATATTCCAGTCGATGTTTGGGAAATTGAAGTCTCCCATCACAACAACTCTGTTATTTCTATATCTCTCCAGTATCTGTTTCCCTATCTGCACCTCAACTTCCCTGTCACTATTGGGCGGCCTATAGAATACACCCAGCAACGTCACCGACCCTTTGCTATTCCTAACTTCCACCCACAGAGACTCCGTAGACATTCCCTCCTCGGTATCCACCTTCTCTGCAGCCATGACACTGTCCCTGATCAACAGTGCCACTCCACCACCTCTTTTGCCTCCCTCCCTGTCCTTCCTGAAGGATCTGAATCCCGGGACCTGTAGTACCCAGTCCTGTCCCTGAGACATCCAAGTCTCTGTAATGGCCACCACATCACAATCCCAAGCAGCAATCCACGCCCTAAGTTCATCCACCTTATTTACTACACTCCTGGCATTAAAATAGACACAGCTCAGTCCCTCAGACTGGACATTTCCCTTCTCCCCCACTCGTCTAACCTGCCTCTCATCCTGCCTAGAGTCCTTCCCTACCTGGGAGCTAACTTCCTTGCTCCCAGTCTCCACATCACTATTCCCTCCCCCTAACCTTTCTAGTTTAAAGTCCCCCCAGTAGCCCTAGCCAGTCTTCCCACCAAGATATTAGTCCCCTGATTCAGGTGCCACCCATCTTTGCTGTACAGGTCACACCTGCCCCTAAAGAGGTCCCAATGATCCAGGAACCGGAATCCCTGCCCCCTGCTCCAGTCCCTCAGCCACGTATTCAACCTCCACCTCATACTATTCCTGCTCTCACTCTCCCGAGGCGCAGGCAGCAATCCTGAGATTACTACCTTCGCTTTCCTCTCTCTCAGCTGCCTACCCAGTTCCCTATAATCCCTTTTCATGTCCACTTCCCTCTTCCTGCCTATTTCAGTAGTACCTATATGTACTACAACTTCCAGTTCCTCACCCTCCCCTTTCAGGATGTCCGGGACGTGTCCAGAGACATCCCGAATCCCAGCTCCAGGGAGACATACCACCATCCGCGACTCCCGTCTGCGTCCACAAAAACGCCTGTCCACCCCCCTCACTAGGGAGTCCCCTATAAGCACTGCCTTTTTGCTCTGTTTTTTAGGTTTTTGTTTTTGTCCAGCTCCAGGGAGCTGGCCACCGCTGCCTCCCTTGGATGGGTTGTCCCCCACAGTCGTACTCAGGCAAGAGTACTTATTTTGAAGGGGGACATCCACCGGTGTACTTTCCATCACCTGAGGTTTCCCCTTCCTAATAGTTACCCATGTGCCTTCTTCCCTTTGCCCTGGTGTGACTACTTGTCTGTAGCTCCTATTAATAATCTCCTCATTCTCCCTAATGAGTCGAAGGTCCTCAAGCTGCATTTTCAGTTCTTTTACCTGGTCCCGTAGGGATTGCAGCTCCACACAGCGATCACAGGTATGGACATCTGGGAGACCAGGAGCCTCCAAGACCTCCCACATGTTACACTGGCAACAACATGCTGGCCTCACACCCATGCTTGCCCCTTTTTAGTAACCCAGAGAAAATAAAAAGTAAGAAAGATTAAAACTTACCTTGCCTCCCCTTTTTGCTTATGCCCTGTGAGCCAAGGACCTTACAGCTCACACAAAAACAAACTTACCTGCTCCTTCTCAGAGCTCCTCTCTCTCTCTCTTTTTTAGGTTAGAGGAGGAGGGGGGGTTGGGATACTCTACTTGTGTAGAGTATCGGGATTCCACACCACTCCAATTTATAGTGAGGTTGAAAAAAAAACTACACTACCCAAGCTGCTTTGCAACACCTTCCACGTTTACAAGTTTAAAAAGTTTAAAAAACTAGTAAAATTTAGACTTAAAAATCGCTCTACTCACTCACAAGCTCTCCACTCTCAAATCGCTGCCTCTCCACAGTGCTCCCAAGGAACAATTAGGTCGAATTCCCGAGGTGAGTAACTTTTAAAGGTTGAAAAAAAAACTACACTACCCAAGGTGCTTTGCAACATCTTGCGGGTTTAAAAGTTTAAAAATTGAATTGACACTTCTTTATTCTAGAGTCATAGAGGTTTACAGCATGGAAGCAGGTCCTTTGGCCCAATTTGTCCATGCTATCCTTTTGTGTTAAATCTCTAAGCTATTCCCAATTGCCAGCATTTGGCCTTTACACCAGTCTTAGCCATGTAACTGTCTAAATGTTTTTTAAAAGACAACATTATATCTGCCTCTACTAACAACTCTGGCAGCTTGTTGCAGACACTCACCACCCTCTGTGAGAAAAAATTGTCCTTCTGGACAGTTTTATATCTCTTCCCTCTCACCTTAAACCTATGCCCTCCAGTTTTAGACTCTCCTATCTTTGGGAAAAGATATTGACTTTTTAGCTGATCTGTGCCCCTCATTATTTTATAGACATCTATAAGCTCATTCTCAACCTTCTATGTTTCGGAGTCCCAGACCCAGTCAAGCTTCTCCTTATAACTCAAACCATCAAGTCCCGGAAGCCTCTTAGTAAATCTTTTCTGCACTCCTTCTAGTTTGATAATATCCTTTCTGTATGCAGCATTCCAAGTGTGGCCTTACCGATGTCCTGTACAACTTCAATAAGACATCCCAACTCCTGTATTCAATGTTCTGACCGATGAAACCAAGCATGCCGATTGCCTTCCACACCACTCGACAGAGTTTAGTGTCATCCGCAAATTTACTATCCCATCCTTCTACACCCTCATCAGGTCATTCATAAAAATGACAAACAGCAGTGGCCACAAAACAGATCCCTGAGGAACATCACTAGTAACTGAACTCCAGGATGAACATTTCCCATCAACCACTACCCTTTGTCTTCTATCAGCTAGCCAATTCCTGATCCAAACCGCTAAATCACCCTCAATCCCATGCCGCTATATATTTTCTGCAATAGCTTACTGTGGAGAACCTTATCAAACACTTTATTGAAATCCACATACACCACATCAACTGCTTTAACCTCATCCACCTCTTTGTTCACCTTCTCACTCAATAAGGTTTGTGAAGCATTACCTACTCTTTACAAAACCAACACGAGGGGATATAACTTTAAATTAAGAGGTGGTAGTTATAGGACGGATGTCAGAGGCAGGTTCTTTACACAGAGGGTGGTGAGAGTGTGGAATGCCCTGCCTGCAGCAGTTGTGGACTCGCCTACTTTGGGGGCCTTCAAATGTTCGGTGGATAGGCATATGGATGATATTGGAATAGTTTAGGTTAGAGGGTCCACTGGCCGGCACAACATCGAGGGCCGAAGGGCCTGTACTGCGCTGTAATGTTCTATGTTCTATTAAAACCGTGTTGATTATCCCTAATCAAATTATTCCTTTCTAGATGATTATAAATCCTGTTGCTTAGAATCCTTTCCAGGCATTGCCCACAACAGAAATAAGGCATGCCACTCTGTAATTACCAGGGTTGTCTCTACTCCCCTTGTTGATAACATTTGCTATCCTCCACTCTTCGGCACTATACCTGTGGACAACGACAACACAAAGATCAAAGCCAAAGGCTCTGCAATCTCCTCCCTAGCTTCCCAGAGAATCCTAGGGTAAATCCAATCCGGCCCAGGGAACTTATCTACATTCACACTTTCCAGAATTGCTAACATTAGTCTAGTCTAATACCCTGTATCTCAGTATTCTCCTCTACCAGATTGTCTTTTTCCTGTGTGAGTACTGACAAAAAATATTCATTTAGTGCCTCTCCTACCTCTTTGGACTCAATGCACAACTTCCCACTACTGTCCCTGACTGGCCCTAATCTTATCCTAGTCATTCTTTTATTCCTGACACATCGATAGAAAGCTTTAGGGTTTTCCTTAATCCTACCTGCCAAAGACTTCTCATGTTCCCTCCTGAATCTTCTTAGCTCCTCTTTAGGTCTTTTCTGGCTAACTTGTAACTCTCCAGTGCCCTAACTGAGCCTACCTTGATATAAGTCTCCTTCTTCCTCTTCACAAGTGATTCAACTTCTTTAGTACACCACGGTTCCCTCGTTCGACCACTTCCTCTCTGCCTGACAGGTACATATTTATCAAGAACACGCAGTAGTATTCCTTGAACAAATTCCACATTTCAATTGTGCCCATCCCCTGCAGTTTCCTTCCACATCCTATACATCCTAAATCTCACCTAATCGCGTCATAATTTCCTATCCTTGAGCCAGCTTCATCCTTCACTCTAAGAGGAATGTGCTTACTCTGAACCCAGCCTCCACTCATCACTCTCCCCCAAAAGTATGTTTTCCTCATCAGAAACTCTGTCCTCTGGTTCTCAGCCCTCCCATGAACAGAAACATCCTCTCAATATTTACCCTGGCAAACCCTTTCAGAAGCCAATACATTTCAATAAGATCATCTCTCATTCTTCTAAATTCCAGTGAGTAGAGTCCCAACCTGTTTAACCTTCCCTGAAAAATAATCCCTCAATACTGGGGGTTATCCTCATCCTCTCATCCATGAACCTGTCCAAGTTTTTCTTAAATGTTAAAAGTGAACCCACATTTACCACTTCATCTGGCAGTTCATTCCACAGTCCCACTACTTTCTGTGTGAAGAAACCCACCCCAGTATTCCCTTTAAACTTTCCCCCCATCACCCTTAACCCATGTCCTCTAGTTTTATTCTCCCTGAGCCTCAGTGGAAAAAGCCTGTTTGCATTCACTCTATTTATACCCATCATAATCTTATACACCTCTATCAAATCTCCCCTTCATTCTTCTACACTCCAGGGAATAAAGTCTTAACCTATTCAACCTTTCACTTTACTCAGTTTCTCAAGTACCGACAACATCTTTGTAAATCTTCTCTGCACTCTTTCAACTTATTAATATCCTTCTTGCAATTAGGTGACCAAAACTGCACACAATACTCTGAATTCAGTCTCACCAATATCTTATACAACCTCACCATAACATTCCAACTCTTATACTCAATACTTTGATTTATAAAGGCCAATGTTCCAAAAGCACTCTTCACGACCTTAACTACCTGTGACGCCACTTTTAGGGAATTATATATCTGTATTCCCAGACACCTGTGTCTACTGCACTCTTCAGAGTCTTAATATTTACCTTGTATGTTCTACTATAGTTTGTCCTTCCAAAGTGCAAAACCTCACATTTGTCTGCATTAAACGCCATCTGCCATTTTTCAGCCCATTTTTCTAGTTGGTCCAAATTCCTCTGCAAGCTTTGAAAATCTTCCTCACTGTCTACTACACCTCCAATCTTTGTATCATCAGCAAATTTGCTGATCCAATTTACCACATTATCATCCGAATCATTGATATAGACAATCAACAATGGACACATCACTAATCCCTGTGGCACTCCACTAATCACAGGCCTCCACTCAGAGAAGCAATCCTCCACTACCACTCTCTGGCTTCTTCCATTGATGTGCAGATGCCGGCGCTGGACTGAGGTAAACACAGTAAGAAGTCTGACAACACCAGATTTAAGTCCAACCAATTTATTTGATCGTAAATTTGTGAGTTTATTATCAAATAAATTGGCTGGACTTAAACCTGGTGTTGTCAGACTTCTTACCGTGCTCTTCCATTGAGCCAATGTCTAATCCAATTTACTACCTCTCCATGTACCTAGTGACTGAACCTTCCTAACTAATCTCCCATGCAGGACCTTGTCAAAGGCCTTACTGAAGTCCATGTAGACAACATCCACTGCCTTCCCTTCATCCACTTTCCTGGTAATCTCCTCGAAAAACTCTAATAGATTGGTTAAACATGACCTACCATGCACAAAACCATGTTGACTCTCCCTAATAAGTCCCTTCCATCCAAGTATTTGTGGATCCTATCTCTTAGTACTCCTTCCAATAATTTACCTACTACTGACGTCAAACTTACTGGTGTATAATTTCCTGAATTACTTATTGAGCCTTTTTTAAACAACAAAACAACATAAACTATCCTCCAATCATCCAGCACCTCACCTGTAGATACCAACATTTTAAATATATGTGCCAGGGCCCCTGCAATTTCAATACTAGTCTCCTTCAAGGTCTGAGGGAATACCCTTGAACTGAGATGGGACTGATGCACAAGGAGAGAGAGTTGTTTAGGGTTATATTCAGTGGAGTTTAGGAGGAGAAGGGGAGAATCTCATTGAAACTTACCAAATTCTGACAGGGTAGATGCAAGAAGGGTGTTCCTGATGGTGGCAGTGTTCAAAACCAGGGATCACTGCAAGGATTAGGGGGCAAACCTGTTACGGACTAAAATGAGGAGAAACTTCTTCACTTAGAGGGCAGTGAGCCTGAGTAATTCACCATCACAGAATGCAGTTGAGGCCGAAACATTGCATGTTTTCAAGAAAGAATCAGATGTCCCTCTTTGAGCAAAGGGGATCAAAGGTTAAGGAGGGAATGCTCAAGTGCCGAGGGGACAGAGATGGGCTTTATTGTCAGCTGCACTCTATCCACATTGGCCAGGAACGCAAATGCAGCCGCACTCATTCATCTCCCTGCTGCAGACAATACCATCATGCCCGGTACCACAAGAAATAGTGCTGACATTGTGCCTAATCGAGGGTTTGCCGGTCTCAAGTATTCAAATAAAAAACATGAAGCGAAGGAAACCCAGTGCTGTTTAAGGATGATGATGCAAGGCTGGCACTGGGATAAGTCAGAGCAGACCATACCTGAGCTGCAGCATAGAATGCAGATAGCACGTGAGGATGGCGTGTTATTGTGGGATGCTCATGCTAAATCAGTAAATTTGCAGATGATACTAAAGTTGGTGGTGTGGTAGATAGTGAAGAGGGGTGTTTTAGTTTACAGAGTGACTTGGACAAGTTGCAGAGCTGGGCCGAGAGGTGGCAAATGGAGTTTAATGTGGAAAAGTGTGAGTAATGCACTTTGGCAGGAACAATAAATGTGTAGAGTATAGGGCTAATGGTAGGGCTCTTAATAGTGTTGAGGAACAGAAGGATCTTGGTGTATGTGTCAATAGATCCCTGAAAGTAGGCAGTCAAGTGGATAAAGTTGTTAAGAGGGCATATGGAGTCTTAGCTTTTATTGGCAGGGGGATTGAATTTAGGAGCCGCAGCATCATGTTGCAACTGTACAAAACTCTAGTGCGGCCGCACTTGGAGTATTGTGTGCAGTTCTGGTCCCCACATTATAAGAAAGATGGGAGGCATTGGAGAGGGTACAGAGGAGGTTTACCAGGATGTTGCCTGGTATGGAGGGCAGGTCCTATGAAGAGAGGTTGAAGGATTTGAGGTTGTTTTCGTTAGAAAGGAGGCGGCTAAGAGGGGATCTTATTGAAGCATATAAGATGATTAGAGGTTAGATAGGGTGGACAGTGATAGCCTTTTTCCTAGGATGGAGAAAGCTTGCACGAGGGGACACAGCTTTAAATTAAGGGGTATGAGTTATAGGACGGATATCAGAGGTAGGTTCTTTACTCAAAGAGTGATTAGGGAGTGGAAGGCCCTGCCTGCAGCTGTTGTAGATGCGCCAAGTTTGGTGGCGTTTAAGAGGTTAATTGATAAGTATATGGAAGAGAAGGGAATGGTTTAGTTTGAGGGGCATTGCTTTTTATTTTGGTCGGCACAACATCGAAGGCCGAAGGGCCTGTTCTGTGCTGTATTGTTCTATGTTCTATAGGGTCATTGAGGGCAACAATTATTATTGCAGCAATTGTGCAATACATACCTGGGCAAAGTAGAATGCAAGCACTGGCCTGAAGTTCTGCTTAGTAACTGGGCATCAGTGAAGAAATTGAAAAACGGTCAGCCAGATTACACCGTGACTTTCTGGAGTCATCAAGAGATTTCAGATATTGTCGAGAGATTTCAGACTTTATTTGGAACAAAAGGTATTTATTGATAAGAGGAACTTGGTTCAGGAGGTTTGCAGCTTGAGGCTGCCGTTGATTTGATTTATTATTGTCACATTAGTATACAGTGAAAAGCACTGTTTCTTGTGCACTATACAGACAAAGCGTACATTCATAGAGAAGGAAATGAGAGAGTGCAGAACATGGTGTTACAGTCATAGCTAAGGTGCAGAGAAAAATCAACTTAATGCAGGGTGACTCCATTCAAAAGTCTATGGCAGCAGGGAAGAAACTGTTCTTGAGTCGGTTGGTACGTAACCTCAGACTTTTGTATCTTTTTCCTGAAGAACATAGAACATTACAGCGCAGAACAGGCCCTTCGGCCTTCGATGTTGCGCCGACCAATTAAGAAAAAGCAATGACCTCTAACCTAAACCATTCCCTTTTCATCCATAAACTTATCTACTAACCTCTTAAACGCCACCAAACTTGGCGCATCTACAACTGCAGCAGGCAGGGCATTCCATACCCTTACCACCCTCTGGGTAAAGAACTACCTCTGACATCCGTCCTATAACTACCACCCCTTAATTTAAAGCTATGTCCCCTCGTGCTAGCTTTCTCCATCCTAGGAAAAAGGCTATCACTGTCACCCTATCTAAACCTCTAATCATCTTATATGTTTCAATAAGGTCTCCTCTTAGCCGCCTTCTTTCTAACGAAAACAACCTCAAATCCCTCAGCCTCTCCTCATAAGAACTGCCCTCCATACCAGGCAACATCCTGGTAAACCTCCTCTGTACCCTCTCCAATGCCTCCACATCTTTCTTATAATGTGGGGACCAGAACTGTACACAATACTCCAAGTGCGGCCGCACTAGAGTTTTGTACAGTTGCAACATGACGTGCGGCTCCGAAATTCAATCCCCCTACCAATAAAAGCTAAGACTCCATATGCCTTCTTAACAACCTTATCGACTTGATTGCAAACTTTCAGGGATCTATGCACACATACACCAAGATCCCTCTGTTCATCAACACTATTAAGAGTCCTACCATTAGCCCTATACTCTACACATTTGTTATTCCTGCCAAAGTGAATTACCTCACACTTTTCCGCATTAAACTCCATTTGCCACCTCTCGGCCCAGCTCTGCAACTTGTCAAGTCTCTCTGCAAACTATAACACCCCTCTTCACTATCTACCACTCCTCCGACTTTGGTGTCATCCGCAAATTTACTAATCCATCTTCAATACCCTCATCCAGATCATTTATAAAAATTACAAACAGCAGGGGCCCCAAAACAGATCCCTGAGGTACACCACTTGTAACCGAAATCCATGATGAATAATTTCCATCAACCACCACCCTCTGTCTTCTATCAGCTAGCCAATTCCTAATCCAATTAGCTAAATCACCGTCAATCCCATACATCTGCATTTTCTGCAGAAGCCTTCCATGGGGAACCTTATCGAACGCCTTACTAAAGTCCATATATACCACGTCAACTGCCTTACCCCCATCCACCTCTTTGGTCACTTTTTCAAAAAACTCAATAAGGTTAGTAAGACACGACCTACCCTTCACAAAACCATGTTGACTATCCCCAATCAATTCATTTCTCTCTAAATAACTATAAATCCTATCCCTAATAATTCTTTCCAATACTTTGCCCACAACAGAAGTGAGACTCACCGGTCTATAATTCCCAGGAAAGTCTCTATTCCCCTTCTTGAACAATAGGACCACATTCGCTATCCTCCAGTCTTCCGGCACTATACCTGTAACCAACGACGACCTGAAGATCAGAGCCAGATGCTCTGCAATCACCTCTCTCGCCTCCCAGAGAATCCTAGGGTAAATCCCGTCCAGCCCAGGGGACTTATTTAACTTCAAACCCTCAAGAATATCTAGCACATCCTCCTTATCTACTTCAATACTATCCAGTTTACAATCCTGTATCCCAGTGTTCTCCACAACTACATTTACATTTCCCTGCGTGAATACCAAAGAGAAATATTTATTCAGTGCCTCTCCAATCTCTTCAGGCTCCACACACAACTTCCCACTGCTGTCTCTGACTGGCCCTAATCTTGTCCTAATCAATCTTCTATTCTTAACATATCTAAAGAAAGCTTTAGGATTCTCCTTGAATCTATCAACCAAAGTCTTCTCGTGTCCTCTTTTAGCTCTTCTCAAGTCCTCTTTTAGCTCTTCTCAACTCACTCAAGAGATTTCATCTCAGCTCCAGAACATCTCTGTCGAGTCCCTCAGGGGAGTGTCTTAGGCCCAACTACCTTCAGCTGCTTCATCAATGACCTTCCCTCCATCATAAGGTCAGAAGCAGGGAAGTTCACCAATGATTGCACAGTTTTCAACACCAGTTGTGACTCCTCAGATGCTGAAGCAGTCCAAGTTCAAATGCAACAAGATCTGGACAATATCCACTTGGGCTGACAAATGGCAAGTAACATTCACGTCACACAAATGCCAAGCAATGACCACCATTCCTTGACATTCAATGTTGTTACCATCACTGAATCCCCTACTGTCAATATTCTTGGGGTTACCATTAACCAGAAACCCAACTGGACTCACCACATAAACACAGTGGCTACAAGGTCAGAAGTTAGGATACTGTGACAAGTAACTCACTTCCTGATTTCCCAAAGCCTATAAGACCATAAGACATTGAAGCAGAATTAGGCCACTCAGCCCATTGAGTCTGCTCCGCCATTTAATCATGGCTAATATTTTCTCAGCCCATTCTCCTGCCTTTTCCCCATAACCTCTGATCCTCTTACTAATCAAAAACTTATCTATCTCTGTCTTAAACGCACTCAATGAGCCGGCCTCCAAACCTTCTGCGGCAAAGAGTTTCACAGATTCACCACTCTCTGGCTGAAGAATTCCTCTTTATCTCTGTTTTAAAGAATTGTCCCTTTAGCCTGAGGTTAACCACTTTCTACAAGGCACAGGACAGGATTATGATGGAATACTCCCCACTTGCTTGGATGGGTGCAGCTCCAACAATACTAAAAAAGCTTGACACTGTCCAGGACAAAGCAGCCCGTTCAATTGGTACGGTATCTACAAACATCCATTCCCTCTACCACCGACAGTCGGCAGAGCAGCACTGTATACTATCTCTAAGATGCATGGCTGCAATTCATCAAAGATCCTTAGACAGCATCTTACAAATCAACAACCACTTCCATCTAGAAGGGCAGCACATAAATGGGAACACCACCACCTGCAGGTTCCCCTCCAAGCTACTCACCATCCTCATTTGGAAATATATTGTTGTTCCTTTGCAGTTGTTGAGTCAAATTCCTGGAATTCCCTCTCTAATGGCATTGTGGGTCAACCCACAAAACATGGACTGCAGCGAATCAAGAAAGCAGCTCCCCACAACCTTCTCCCCACAACCTTCTCAAGGGCAACTAGGGATGGGCAATAAATACTGGCGAGCCAGCAACACGCATGTCCCAGTGAATGAATAAAAAATAATTTTAAAAAGCTTACTCTACAATACAGGCAGGTACCATCATTGCACCTTACTCTACAATGCAGATAGGTCCCATTACCTATGACCCTGGTAATTATAGGCCAGTTAGTCTTATTTCGGTTGTCAGTAAGTTAATGGAAAGGGCACTGACAGATAGGATTTATGACCATTTGGAAAGATGCTGCTTAATCCAGGATAGTCAGCATGGTTTTGTGAGGGATAAATCCTGCCTCATAAATTTGATTGAATTCTTTGAGGAGGTAACTAAGTGTGTAGACAAAGGTAGAGTTGATGTTGTATACGTGATTTTAGTAAGGCGTTTGATAAGATTCCCCATGGTAGGCTCATGAAGAAAGTAAGGAGATATAGGATGGAAGGAAATTTGGCCAATTGGATAAGTAACTGGCTGTCTCATAAACGACAAAGGGTAGAAGTGGAAGGAAAATTTTCAGACTGGAGACCAGTTCCCAGCGGTGTACCACAGGGGTCAGTGCTGGGTCCTCTGCTTTTTGTGATTTTTATCAATGACTCGGAAGAGGAGGCTGAAGGGTAGGTTAGTAAATTTACTGATGACACCAAAATTAATGGAGTAGTTGATGAGGTGGAGGGCTAGTGTAGGCTGCAAAGAGACATTGATAGGATGCAGAGCTGGGCCAAAAAGTGGCAGATGGAGTTTAACCCTGATAAGTTCAAAGAAATTCATTTTGGTCGGACAAATTTGAATGCAGATTGCAGGGTCAATGGCAGGGTTCTGAGGAACGTGGAGGAACAGAGAGATCTTGGGATTCATAACCACAGATCTCTGAAGGTAGCCACTCAAGTGGATAGAGCCGTGAAGAAAGCTTAAAGTGTGTTTACTAATGGGGGTTTGAGTTTAAGAGCCGTGGGATTATGCTGCACTATACCGGATGTTGAGATCACATTTGGAATACTGTGTGCAGTTCTGATCACTTCACGATAAGAAGGATGTGGAAGTATTGGAGAGTGCAGAGGAAATTTACCAGGATGCTGCCTGTTTGGAGGATAGGTCTTATGAAGAAAGGTTGAGGAAGCTGGGGTTTTTCTCTATAGAGCGGAGAGCGATGAGAGGTGATTTAATAGAGGTGGACGTGCAGAGGCTATTTCTTTGGGTGGATGTAGCTGTTACAGGGGGTATAACTATAATGTTCATGGTGGGAGATATAGGAGGGATGTCCAAGGTAGATTCTTCACTCAGAGAGGTTGGGGTGTGGAATGCACTGCCTGCTGTGATAGTGGAGTCGGACACTTTAGAACTTTCAAGCAGTTATTGGACAGGTACGTGGAGTATAACGTTAGCAAATGTGAGGTTATCCACTTTGGAAGAAATAATAATAGGATGTAATATTATTTAAAGGGTGAAAAGCTGCAACATGCTACAGTGCAGAGGAACCTGGGGATCCTTGTGCACGAATCGCACAAACTCAGTCAGTAGGTGATCAAGTGGCTGGACTCCTATCCTACAAAGACTCTAGGTCCCATACCTCTAAAGGGGGTGTATAAAATGTCACGGTCCATGATAAAACGCGTCCGCTGTGTTCACTGCCATATGTGGACATTCTTGGAAGCAGCACGTCTCCTGAAAGCCCATATAGAACATAGAACATTACAGCACAGAACAGGCCCTTCGGCCTTCGATGTTGCGCCGACCAATATAAAAAGCAATGCCCCTCCAAACTAAACCATTCCCTTCTCTTCCATATACCTATCAACTAACCTCTTAAACGCCACCAAACTTGGCGCATCTACAACTGCTGCAGGCAGGGCATTCCACTCCCAAACCACCCTTTGGGTAAAGAACCTACCTCTGATATCCGCCCTATAACTATCACCCCTTAATTTAAAGCTGTGTCCCCTCGTGCTAGCTTTCTCCATCCTAGGAAAAAGGCTATCACTGTCCACCCTATCTAAACCTCTAATCATCTTATATGTTTCGATCAGGTCCCCTCTTATCCTCCTCCTTTCTAACGAAAACAACCTCAAATCCCTCAGCCTCTCTTCATAAGACCTGCCCTCCATACCAGGCAACATCCTGGTAAACCTCCTCTGTACCCTCTCCAATGCCTCCACATCTTTCTTATAATGTGGGGACCAGAACTGCACACAATACTCCAAGTGCGGCCGCACTAGAGTTTTGTACAGTTGCAACATGACGTTGCGGCTCCGAAATTCAATCCCCCTACCAATAAAAGCCAAGACTCCATATGCCTTCTTAACAACCTTCTCGACCTGACTGCCTACTTTCAGGGATCTATGCACATACACACCAAGATCCCTCTGTTCATCTAGACTACTAAGAATCCTACCATTTGCCCTATACTCTACACATTTATTATTTCTGCACAAAGTGTTTGGAATTGCAACGATTGAGGGCTCAGGTGAGGCAGCTGGAGCTGAGACTGGAGGATATGTTTATAGTCAGAGAGAACAAGGGGCTAATGAACAGGGACCACAGTCCAGAAGGGACCCCAGGGCCTATGAGGAGGGATGGGTGGGTAACAGATAGGAAGTTGAAAAAGTAAAGGAGTCACGGCACTAAGATCACCCCAGAAGAGGCATCCCAGAGTATCAAGGGTAGGGCAACAGCTGAGGTAGAGAGGGCAAGGGAGGGGGATCTAAATGCCCCAGAGAACGGTAGGAGTGAGGGATGTGAGATAGTGGTGGGGGATGAGAAAGTCAAGGGGATCGACAGGCGGTTCTGTAGGCAAAAGCGGGACTCCAGGATGGTAGTCTGCCTCCCTGGAGCAGGGGTCCAGGATGTTACGGAGGGGGTAGAGGGAATTTTGAAGGGTGGAGGGGCTAAGGCTGATATAATAGTCCACGTGGGAGAGAAAGATGTAGGAGCAAAGTGCAGGGGGGACATACGTAGGCAGTTCAGGGAGTTGGGGGGCCGGCTGAAGTGTAGGGCCTCCAGGGTGGCATTCTCTGGGAATGACAGGGTTAGGAACAACGAAATGCTCCAACTGAATGCGTGGTTGAGGGATTGGTGTATGGTGGAGGGATTCAAATTCTTAGACCATTGGGAAGTCTTCAGGAGGGAGGGGCATCTATACAAGAAGGACGGGGAACAGTTGTCTGGGAAGGGCACTCATATTTTAGCTGGGAGGTTAGCTGGAGTGTTTCGGCAGGGTTTAAACTAATATGGAGGGGGGGGTGGGGAGATAGAGGGAACTTGGAGTGGGAGAGAGATGGGAGACAGGGTAACTCCGGAGAGTAGGAGGGAAGATCAGAGAGTGCCTGAGGGCCTTCAGTGCATGTGTTTTAATGCGAGGAGTGTGACTGGCAAAACAGATGAACTGAAGGCAATAATGTTCGAGAGGAAGTTAGAAGTGGTGGCGGTGACTGAGACGTGGCTAAAGGAAGGGCAGGACTGGCAATTGAATATTCCGGGGTATAAGTGTTTTAGGCATGATAGAGGTGGTTTGAGGAGAGGAGGGGGAGTGGCGTTATTAGTTAAGGATCACATCATAGCAGTGCAGAAGGAGGGTGGTGTGGCTGAGTTAGGAATTGAGTCGCTATGGGTGGAGTTGAGGAATAGGAAGGGAGAGGTTACTATGTTGGGTGTGTACTACAGACCGCCCAACAGTCTGCGTGCCGTGGAAGAAGGGATATGTAAGGAAATTTTAGATAAGTGTAGGAAGAATAGGGTAGTTGTAATGAGAGATTTCAATTTCCCTGGGGTAGATTGGAAGGTGCCGAGAGAGAAAGGTGCGGACGGGGAGGAATTTGTACAGTGTGTTTTAGAAGGGTCCTTGGAACAGTATGTGGATAGCCCGACTAGAGAGGGGGCTATACTGGATCTGGTTCTGGGGAATGAGCCAGGGCAGGTGGTTGACGTTGTAGTAGGAGAGCATGTGTCTAATAGTGACCACAACTCTGTCTGCTTTAGGGTATTAATGGAAAAAGATGAAGCCTGCCCTAAGGGGAGGGTGTTAAACTGGGGGAGGGCTAGATATAGCCAGATTAGGCAGGATCTTAAGGATACCGACTGGGATAAGCTGTTCGAAGGTAGGTCGACGCTGCACATGTGGGAATCTTTCAAGAGAAAACTAAAATTTTTGCAGGATAGACACGTGCCGGTAAGGAGAAAGGATGGGAAGGGTAGGATTAGAGAACTGTGGGTTACCAGGGATGTTGAGGACTTGGTCAGGAAGAAGCGGGAGGCGTACGTTAGATCCAGGCAATTGGGGACAGAGGCAGCGCTGGAAAAATATAGAGAGTGTAGACGGGATCTTAAAAGGGGTGTCAGAAAGGCAAAAAGGGGCCACGAAATGGATTTGGCAGGTAGGATTAAGGAAAATCCTAAGGCATTTTACTCCTAGGTAAGGAGCAAAAGGATGGTTAGAGGGAAGATTGGACCTCTCAGGGACAGAGGAGAGGATCTATGCTTAGAGCCTGAGGGGATGGGGGAGATCCTGAATGAATACTTTGTGTCGGTATTCATGCGGGAGAGGGGCCTCATATCTGATGCCGGCTTTGAGGATTTTGAGGACCCGTTAAAGGAAATAATCATTACGAGGGAAGAAGTGTCGGGGCTTTTAGGTAGCATAAAGACTTATAAAGCCCCAGGGCCTGATGGTATTTATCCCAGGCTGCTAAGGGAGGTGAGGGATGACATTGCTGGGCCTCTGACGCAAATCTTTGTCTCCTCTTTGGACACAGGGGAGGTCCCAGAGGATTGGAGGATAGCAAATGTAGTACCGTTGTTTAAAAAGGGTCAGAGGGATAACCCAGGGAACTATAGGCCAGTGAACTTGACTTCAGTTATAGGTAAGCTAATGGAGAGGATCCTTAGGGACAGGATGTATGAACATCTGGAGCGCTGCGATCTGATCAGGGATACGCAGCACGGCTTCGTTAAGGGGAGGTCGTGCCTTATGAATTTAGTGGAATTTTTTGAAGAGGTGACAAAAACGATTGATGAAGGACAAGCCGTTGATGTCGTCTACATGGATTTCAGTAAGGCGTTTGACAAGGTTCCCCATGGTAGGCTGATAAAAAAGGTGAAGGCGCATGGGATACAGGGCCAGGTATGTAGATGGGTTGAGAACTGGCTTGGGAGGAGGAGACAGCGGGTAGTAGTGGAAGGCTCTTTTTCCAACTGGAGGTCAGTCACTAGTGGTGTGCCACAGGGCTCAGTACTAGGACCTCTTCTATTTGTGATTTATATAAATAACTTGGAAGAGGGGGTAGGTGGTGTGATCAGCAAATTTGCTGATGACACTAAGATACTTGGATTGGCGGGGACTGAGGAGCAGTGCCAGGCAATACAACAGGACATTGATAGGCTGGTAGATTGGGCAGATAGATGGCAAATGGAATTTAATCCGGATAAATGCGAGGTGATGCATTTTGGCCGGAATACTGTAGAGGGGAGTTATAGGATAAAAGGTAAAACTATCCGGAATATAGAGACACAGAGACCTGGGGGTGCAGGTTCACAAGTCTCTGAAGGTGTCAGTACAGGTGGAAAAGGTGATAAAGAAAGCGTATGGTATGTTAGCCTTCATAGGAAGGGGTATAGAATACAAGAGTAGGAGTCTGATGTTACAAGTGTATAGAACGTTGGTTAGGCCTCACTTGGAGTACTGCGTCCAGTTCTGGTCGCCGTACTACCGGAAGGATGTGGAGGCCCTGGAGAGAGTGCAGAGGAGATTTACCAGGATGCTGCCTGGTATGGAAGGGCTGTCTTACGAGGAAAGGTTGAACGCACTGGGGTTGTTTTCCCTTGAAAGACGTCGGCTGAGAGGGGATCTATTAGAGGTATATAAGATTATGAGGGGTATAGATAGAGTAAATGGTGGTAAGCTTTTTCCACCATTAGATTCGGATAGAACGAGGGGTCACGGCCTTAGGGTGAGGGGGGCTATGTATAAGACTAATATTAGAGGGCATTTTTTCACACAAAGGGTAGTGGGGGTGTGGAATGCACTACCGAGTAAGGTGGTGGGAGCAGGCACGCTAGGGTTGTTTAAGGGTCTCTTGGACAGCCACATGAGCGGTCTGCAGATAGAGGGATATATGAGGACTGTTTAAATACTTTAATTGTTTCCACAGGCTATCCGGTCCACCTTGTTGACCAACAAGGTGCATGCATTCGGCAGGTCGTGCAAGGGCTGCTCCTGGAGGTTACTTCAGGAGTGGCCTAGTGCTTCACGTCGTTAGTGTATGCTTAAACTGGACCATCAGATGGGCAACATGACAGCTCAGAGACTTTCGCTGTTGCTGTGCAGACACATGGATTTGGGCCTGTGTCTGCGGGAGTTTGCGCGTTCTCCCCGTGGTTGCGTGGGTTTTCTCCGGGTGCTCCGGTTTCCTCCCACATCCCAAAAATGTGCTCTTAGGCTGATTGGGTAACAAATTGTCCCTATATTGGTCTCTATATGTCATTAAGACGTTAGGATGGCGGCGCGGGCTCGTTGGGCCGAAGGCCTGTTGCCCGTGCTGTGTGTTCCTTGTAAGAATGTGAATGGAATATTGCCCCTTACTGTAGTGGATAAATAAAAGCAGGAGATCTTGCTACAACAAACTGTACAGGGCACTGGTGAGGCCACACTGGAGTACTGTGTGCAGTTTGGTCCCCTTATTGTGTAAGGTATATTGGCCTTGGAGGAGTACAGAGAAGGTCACCATCTGATACCGGAGATGAGGGGTTTAGCTTATGGGAGAATGCATAGACAGGGCCTGTACTCATTGGATTTAGAAGACTAGGAAGGATTTTATAGAAACTTATGGGATAGAGGGTGATTTAGCTAATTGGATTAGGAATTGGCTGGCAGATAGAAGACAGAGGGTGGTGGTTGATGGGAGATATTCATCGTGGAGTTCGGTGACAAGTGGTGTACCTCAGCGGTCTGTTTTGGGGCCCCTGCTGTTTGTAATTTTTATAAGTGATCTGGATGAGGGTATTGAAGGATGGATTAGTAAATTTGCAGATGACACTAAAGTCGGTGGAGTGGTAGATAGTGAAGAGGGGTGTTATAGTTTGCAGAGGGACTTGGACAGTTGCAGAGCTGGGCCGAGAGGTGGCAAATGGAGTTTAATGTGGAAAAGTGTGAGGTAATGCACTTTGGCAGGAACAATAAATGTGTAGAGTATAGGGCTAATGGTAGGCTCTTAATAGTGTTGAGGAACAGAGGATCTTGGTGTATGTGTCAATAGATCCCTGAAAGTAGGCAGTCAAGTGGATAAAGTTGTTAAGAAGGCATATGGAGTCTTAGCTTTATTGGTAGGGGGATTGAATTTAGGAGCCGCAGCATCATGTTGCAACTGTACAAAACTCTAGTGCGGCCGCACTTGGAGTATTGTGGCAGTTCTGGTCCCACATTATAAGAAAGATGTGGAGGCATTGGAGAGGGTACAGAGGAGGTTTACCAGGATGTTGCCTGGTATGGAGGGCAGGTCCTATGAAGAGAGGTTGAAGGATTTGAGGTTGTTTTCGTTAGAAAGGAGGCGGCTAAGAGGGGATCTTATTGAAGCATATAAGATGATTAGAGGTTTAGATAGGGTGGACAGTGATAGCCTTTTTCCTAGGATGGAGAAAGCTAGCACGAGGGACAGCTTTAAATTAAGGGGTATGAGTTATAGGACGGATATCAGAGGTAGGTTCTTTACCAAAAGAGTGATTAGGGAGTGGAATGCCCTGCCTGCAGCTGTTGTAGATGCGCCAAGTTTGGTGGTGCGTTTAAGAGGTTAATTGATAAGTATATGGAAGAGAAAGGGAATGGTTTAGTTTGGAGGGGCATTGCTTTTTTATTTTGGTCGG
The DNA here is from genome assembly GCA_024679065.1 of Sphyrna mokarran. Lineage (NCBI taxonomy): Eukaryota > Metazoa > Chordata > Chondrichthyes > Carcharhiniformes > Carcharhinidae > Sphyrna > Sphyrna mokarran. Next base: position 2,904,160 of record JAGIQG010000006.1, read on the forward strand.
CACAACATCGAAGGCCGAAGGGCCTGTTCTGTGCTGTATTGTTCTATGTTCTATGTTCTTTTTTTTATCAACCACCAACCCTCTGTCTTCTATCTGCCAGCCAATTCCTAACCAAATTAGCTAAATCACCCTCTATTCCACACATCTGCATTTTCTGTAGAAGTCTTCCATGGGCCACCTTATCAAAAGCCTTACTAAAGTCCATATATACTACATCAACCGCCTTACCCCCATCCACCTCTCTGGTCACTTTCTCAAAAAACTCAATGAGGTTAGTAAGGCATGACCTACCCTTCACGAAACCATGCTGACTATCCCCAATCAATTCATTTCTCTCTAAATAACTATAAATCCTATCCCTAATAATTCTCTCCAATACCTTGCCCACAACAATGTGGAAAAGTGTGAGGTAATGCACTTTGGCAGGAATAATAAATGTGTAGAGTATAGGGCTAATGGTAGGATTCTTAATAGTGTTGATGAACAGAGGGATCTTGGTGTATATGTGCATAGATCCCTGAAAGTAGGCAGTCAAGTCGATAAGGTTGTTAAGAAGGCATACGGAGTCTTAGCTTTTATTGGTAGGGGGATTGAATTTCGGAGCCGCAACGTCATGTTGCAACTGTACAAAACTCTAGTGCGGCCGCACTTGGAGTATTGTGTGCAGTTCTGGTCCCCACATTATAAGAAAGATGTGGAGGCATTGGAGAGGGTACAGAGGAGGTTTACCAGGATGTTGCCTGGTATGGAGGGCAGGTCTTATGAAGAGAGGCTGAGGGATTTGAGGTTGTTTTCGTTAGAAAGGAGGCGGCTAAGAGGGGACCTTATCGAAACATATAAGATGATTAGAGGTTTAGATAGGGTGGACAGTGATAGCCTTTTTCCTAGGATGGAGAAAGCTAGCACGAGGGGACACAGCTTTAAATTAAGGGGTGATAGTTATAGGATGGATATCAGAGGTAGGTTCTTTACCCAGAGGGTGGTTAGGGAGTGGAATGCCCTGCCTGCGGCAGTTGTAGATGCGCCAAGTTTGGTGGCGTTTAAGAGGTTAGTTGATAAGTATATGGAAGAGAAGGGAATGGTTTAGTTTGGAGGGTCATTGCTTTTTATATTGGTCGGCGCAACATCGAAGGCCGAAGGGCCTGTTCTGTGCTGTAATGTTCTATGTTCTATGTTCTACAAGATAATGATGGGGCTAGATAGGGCGGAGGTAGAGATTCTTTCCACTTTACAAAGTAAACCAGAACTAGAGGGTGCAGCCTCAAAATAAGTGTGGGGGGGTGCAGTTTAGAACAGAGTTGAGGAGGAACTTCTTCTCTCAGAGTGTGGTGAATCTCTGGAATTCTCTGCCCATTGAAGTGGTGGAGGTTACCTTGCTGAATATATTTTAAGTCATGGGTAGATAGATTTCTGATAGACAAGGGAATTAAAGGTTATGGAGAAAAAGCAGGAAAGTGAAACTGATCTACTTCAGATCAGCCATGATCTTATTGAATGGCAGGGCAGGCTCGAGGGGCTGGATGGCCGACTCCTGCTCCTATTTCTTATGGAACATCGACCTTGGGTTCAGATAAAGCTTGGCACAACATCGAGGACCGAATGGCCTGTACTGTGCTGCACTGTTCTATGTTCTACATGCAGGCAGGTACCATCATTGCACCTTACTTTATAATGAGGGCAGGTACCATCATCGCAATATAAGTCTTGTGTCTTGACAGTTCTTGCACAATCTTAGCTTGTCACTTGTGAAGGAAATGGTCAAGGTAATCTATTTCTGGTACTTGGCTTGTGATAAAATTTCTTCTCTTTGGCATCTTTTCCATCGACCATGTTATCATTTTAGTTCTTGTGCATTTCTATCACTGTGACCATTCAGCAATCAGGTTCTGATATATAATCTCAGGTTCCTTCTCTGCCTGAATTGCTGCTGTGTCTGGTTCTCTCTGACACATTTCCTCCAGCTGAGTGATTTAATATATCAAACTCTTCCGTCCTTCTCCTCTTTCAACCAATCTGGTGTTTTGACCCGATACGTTCTTTATTCCAATGAATCTGTTTTTGCAATCGATTTAGTTTATCTGTTTGAGTTTCTTCCAAGGTGAATCCATCATTCTCTTAATGATAATACCTCTATCTCTCCCTTGTCAGGCTTCACACCTTTTCAGAATTGACACCTTCCTCTTGTTGTAATACCAACAAACTCCTACATTCATTATTTCTTCCTTGTCTTTTTTATTTGTTAGACAATTCTCCTGAATTGCTAACTTGCTCAACAGTTGTGTTTTCTCTTTGGGTTTCTCTGTTGCTAAGTCCTCCTTGGCATCCTCAGACACTGGACACTTTCTGCCTCTCTGCAGAATGTCAATTTGTCCAGCATATTAGTGTGTTCCACAAGGCTGGTATTTGATTGGATCGTGTGAATCTGGTGAATGAAGGCTCTGTTCCTTCTACTTCAATGCGACAGACTCTGCAGTTAATGATACAGGATGTCCTACATAAGCACTATGGGTCAAACCTTTGTGTTTCATTCTGAGACAAGCAGTTCTCTCATCCTTACAAAGCCGAAAGCATCTATTACACAGGATGTCCCTGTTTCTTTGGGTTCCACATTGTGATCTCTGTTGCTGAGTTCCATTTGTGTTTTTTCTCTCGACTCTTTTTATCTTTATTCACATCTCCATTCTCTAACTCCAATCCTCTTACTATTTTCTGGTGAATGTTGGTAATTGTTCCTTACTATCCCTAACAGATTTCCTTACTATTGCATCTTTTCCATAGTGCTGTGTTTTTTCTGAGCTTTGATATTGCTGGACCACTTCTCATTTATATTAGGCTCACAAACTTTTCCCTGATTTTCTATTTACTGTAGTTCTCAGTGAAGATTATCCAACTCTTTGTTCCACTTCTTCTGCTGTGGCTTGTCTGATTTTCTGACTGATTACAGCTTTACCATTTGCCCTTAGTTTATTCTGAACTTTCAAAAAACTTTTCATGACAATACAAAAGGATTGGTCACAGCTCTTCCCTTAACCTTTTAGTGTTTTTCATTGCCCCCTGGGATCTATCTTTGTCCTCCTTCTGGTTCTCCCCTCTGGGGTTTCTCAGTGCCCCTCTCAGGGGACTTTGACTGACTTCTGAGTCTGCTGTTGTCCTCTGATAAGCTTACTACCTCCTCTGAGCTCCAGAGTTGTTTCTTTCCTGAGATCTTAAATTTCCTCTTTTGAGATCTGAAGAACAAAGCTGAACAAAGAATTGTAAATCATTCAATGCAGTAGAGGCTCTTTGGCACCAACTCTGCACTGACACATTAGAAACACCTGAACTCCTACCTAATCCCTTCTGACTGCCTTTGGCCCATAGTTACACATCCCCCCTCAACATCCTGTCCCTCACCTTGAACCTATATCCCTTCTTCACTGACCCTTCAGCTCAGGGGATTAGGTGCTCCTTATCCACTCTGTCTATGTCAGTGCAGGAATTGGCCCTTTGACCCACCAAGCCTCGCCAATTCATGACTTCTTTCTAAAGATCTTTTGCCTCTCCATGATTCATATCCCTCTATTCCCTACCTGCTAAAATGCCTCTTAAACGTCGCTGTAGTTGCTTCTACCACCACCTCTGACAATGCATTGCAGACACTTAACACCCATTGTATACAAAAAAACTTGCTCACGTCCCCCAGTAATTGATATTTCTACCTTGGGTAAAAGATGACTACAATACGAAGTCTCACAACACCAGGTTAAACATAGAAAGGTTAAAGTCCAACAGTTTATTTGGTAGCAAAACCCATTAGCTTTCCGAGTGCTGCTCTTTCGCCAGATAAGTGGGAGTTCTACTCACAAACAGGGCACATAAAGACACAAACTCATTTTGCAAAATAATGGTGGGAATGCAAGTTTTTACAGGTAATCAAGTCGTAAAGGTGCAGAAACGTGAGTGGAGAGAGGGTTAAGCACAGGTTAAAGAGATGTGTATTGACTCCAACCAGGACAGTTAGTGAGGTTTTGCAAAAGATTGATAGTCAAGTTTCGCACACGAGGACAGCCTCAACCGGGATCTTGGGTTCATGTCACACTATCTGTAATCCCCACAATTTGCTTGGCTTGCAAAATCTCACTAACTGTCCTGTCTGGAAACAACACACATCTCTTTAACCTGTACTTAATCGTCTCTCTGCTCCAACTTGTCCATGCCATCCTTATTTTTTTTTAAACCTCTAAACTAATCCCAATTACCCGTATTTGGCCCATATCCCTCTATACCCATCTTACCCATGTGTAAGTTTCGAAATGCTTTTTGAAAGATAAAATTGTACCTGCCTCTACTACTACCTCTGGCAGCTTATTCCAGACATTCATAGAACATAGAACATTACAGCGCAGTACAGGCCCTTCGGCCCTCGATGTTGCACCGGCCAGTGGACCCTCTAACCTAAACTATTCCAATATCATCCATATGCCTATCCACCGAACATTTGAATGCCCCCAAAGTAGGCGAGTCCACAACTGCTGCAGGCAGGGCATTCCACGCCCTCACCACCCTCTGTGTAAAGAACCTGCCTCTGACATCCGTCCTATAACTACCACCTCTTAATTTAAAGTTATGTCCCCTCGTGTTGGTCATCACCATCCGAGGAAAAAGGCTCTCACTATCCACCCTATCCAATCCTTTGATCATCTTATACACCTCAATTAGGTCACCGCGTAACCTTCTTCTCTCTAATGAAAATAACCTCAGGTCCCTCAGCCTTTCCTCATAAGGCCTTCCCACCATACCAGGCAACATCCTGGTAAACCTCCTCTGCACCCTTTCCAATGCTTCCACATCTTTCTTATAATGCGGCGACCAGAACTGTACGCAATACTCCAAGTGCGGCCGCACCAGAGTTTTGTACAGTTGTAACATAAGCTCCTAAATTCAATCCCTCTACCAATAAAAGCTAACACACCGTACGCCTTCTTAACAACTTGATCAACCTGGGTGCCAACTTTCAAAGAGCTATGTACCTGTACCCCAAGATCCCTCTGCTCGACAACATTATTAAGGGTCCTTCCCTTAGCCCTATGTTTCATATACCTGTTATTCCTACCAAAGTGAATCACCTCACACTTATCCGTATTGAATTCCATTTGCCACCTCATGGCCCAGCTCTGCAACCTATCTATGTCCCTCTGCAAACTGTAACATCCATCCTCGCTGTCTACAACTCCCCCCACTTTGGTATCGTCAGCAAATTTACTAATCCAACCCTCTACACCCTCATCTAGGTCATTTATAAAAATGACAAACAGCAGTGGCCCTAAAACAGATCCTTGAGGTACACCACTTGTAACTGCACTCCAGGTTGAATATTTCCCATCAACCACCACCCTCTGTCTTCTATCAGCTAGCCAATTCCTAATCCAAACTGCTAAATCACCTTCAATCCCATGCATCTGCACTTTCTGCAGTAGCCTAACATGGGGAACCTTATCAAACGCTTTGCTAAAATCCATATACACTACATCAACTGCCTTACCCTTATCTACCTCTTTGGTCACCTCCTCAAAAAACTCAATAAGGTTTGTGAGGCACGACCTACCCTTCACAAAACCGTGCTGACTATCCCTAATCAATTTATTTCTCTCTAGATGCTTATAAATCCTATCCCTTATAATTCTTTCCAAGACTTGCCCACAACAGAAGTCAGGCTCACCGGTCTATAATTTCCAGGATGGTCCCTACTCCCCTTTTTGAACAAAGGGACAACATTTGCCATCCTCCAGTCTTCCGGCACTATACCTGTAGCCAACGACGACATGAAGATCAAAGCCAAAGGCTCTGCAATCTCCTCTCTAGCCTCCCAGAGAATCCTGGGGTAAATCCCATCTGGCCCAGGGGACTTATCAATTTTCATACCCTCAAGATTCGCTAACACCTCCTCCTTATGAACCTCAATCCTGCTCAGTCTACAACCTAGTATCGCAGTATTCTCCCCGACAACATTGTCTTTCTCCTGCGTGAATACTGACGAAAAATACTCATTCAGTGTCTCTCCTATCTCCTCAGGCTCCACGCACAACTTCCCACTGCTATCTCTGACTGGCCCTAATCTTGCCCTAACCAATCTTTTATTATTTATATACCTGTAAAAAGCTTTAGGATTCTCCTTAATCCTATCTGCCAAAGTCTTCTCGTGTCCTCTTCTAGCTCTTCTCAACTCCCTCTTTAGCTCCTTCCTGGCTAATTTATAGCTCTCCAGTGCCCTAACTGAGCCTTCACGTCTCATCATTATATAAGCCTCCTTCTTCCTCTTCACCAGAGATTCAACTTCCCTAGTACACCATGGTTCCCTCACTCGACCACTTCCTCCCTGCCTGGCAGGTACATATTCATTAAGGACATGCAGAAGCTGTTCCTTAAATATGCTCCACATTTCAGATGTCCCCAGCCCCTGCAATTTCCTGCTCCACCCTATGCATCCTAAATCTCTCCTAATAGCCTCATAATTACCTTTCCCCCAGCTATAACTACTGTTATTCGGTACGTGCCCATCCCTTTCCATCACTAAGGTAAACGTAACCGAATTGTGGTCACTATCACCAAAGTGCACACCCACCTCCAAGTCTAACACCTGGTCTGGTTCATTACCCAGTACCAAATCCAATATAGCCTCACCTCTTGTTGGCCTATCTACATACTGAGTCATGAAACCTTCCTGCACACATTGAACAAAAACTGACCCCTCTAACGTACTTGAACTATAGCTTTTCCAATCGATATTAGAAAAGTTAAAGTCCCCCATTACAACTACCCTGTTACTTTCACACCTATCCAGGATCAACTTTGCAATCCCTTCCTCTACTTCTCTGGAACTTTTTGGAGGCCTATAAAAAACTCCCAACAGTGTGACCTCTCCTTTCTTGTTTCTAATCTCAGCCCACACTACCTCAGCAGACAAGTCCACATCAAATGTCCTTTCTGCCACCGTAATGCTGTCCTTAACTAACAATGCCACTCCTCCCTCTCTTTTACCACCACCTCTGCTCTGACTGAAACATCTGAACCCCGGAACCTGCAACAACCATTCCTGCCCCTGCTCTATCCACGTCTCTGAAATGGCCACAACATCGAAGTCCCAAGCACCAATCCAGGCTGCAAGTTCATCCATCTTGTTGCGTATGCTCCTCACATTAAAGTATACACACTTCAAACCACCCTCCCGTTTGTCACTATACTGCTGCGATCTAGAAACCTTATCCGTGACCTCCCTATAATATTGATATATAATGACCTCCCTGAATAAATATTTCTCTTCGGTATTCACGCAGAGTGCTGGAAATGTAGCTGTGGAGAGCATAGAACATAGAACATAGAACAATACAGCACAGAACAGGCCCTTCGGCCCTCGATGTTGTGCCGACCAAAATAAAAAGCAATGCCCCTCCTAACTAAACCATTCCCTTCTCATCCATATACTTATCAACTAAAGGTACAGCACTGAGGTACAGGGTTGCAAATTGGGGAGTATTGGGGTAAATTGGGGTAATTGGGGTAAATTGGGGTAAATTGGGCAAATTGGGGTAGGTCATGCCTTACTAACCTCATTGAGTTTTTTGAGAAAGTGACCAGAGAGGTGGATGGGGGTAAGGCGGTTGATGTAGTATATATGGACTTTAGTAAGGCTTTTGATAAGGTGGCCCATGGAAGACTTCTACAGAAAATGCAGATGTGTGGAATAGAGGGTGATTTAGCTAATTGGATTAGAAATTGGCTGGCAGATAGAAGACAGAGGGTGGTGGTTGATGGGAGATATCCATCGTGGAGTTCGGTGACGAGTGGTGTGCCTCAGGGGTCTGTTTTGGGGCCCCTGCTGTTTGTAATTTTTATAAATGATCTGGATGAGGGTATTGAGGGATGGATCAGTAAATTTGCAGATGATACTAAAGTTGGTGGTGTGGTAGATAGTGAAGAGTGGTGTTTTAGTTTACAGAGTGACTTGGACAAGTTGCAGAGCTGGGCCGAGAGGTGGCAAATGGAGTTTAAGGTGGAAAAGTGTGAGGTAATGCACTTTGGCAGGAACAATAAATGTGTAGAGTATAGGGCTAATGGTAGGGCTCTTAATAGTGTTGAGGAACAGAAGGATCTTGGTGTATGTGTCAATAGATCCTTGAAAGTAGGCAGTCAAGTGGATAAAGTTGTTAAGAAGGCATATGGAGTCTTAGCTTTTATTGGTAGGGGGATTGAATTTAGGAGCCGCAGCATCATGTTGCAGCTGTACAAAACTCTAGTGCGGCCGCACTTGAGTATTGTGTGCAGTTCTGGTCGCCACATTATAAGAAAGATGTGGAGGCATTGGAGAGGGTACAGAGGAGGTTTACTAGGATGTTGCCTGGTATGGAGGGCAGGTCCTATGAAGAGAGGTTGAAGGATTTGAGGTTGTTTTCGTTAGAAAGGAGGCGGCTAAGTGGGGATCTTATTGAAGCATATAAGATGATTAGAGGTTTAGATAGGGTGGACAGTGATAGCCTTTTTCCTAGGATGGAGAAAGCTAGCACGAGGGGACACAGCTTTAAATTAAGGGGTATGAGTTATAGGACGGATATCAGAGGTAGTTTCTTTACTCAAAGAGTGATTAGGGAGTGGAATGCCCTGCCTGCAGCTGTTGTAGATGCGCCAAGTTTGGTGGCGTTTAAGAGGTTAGTTGATAAGTATATGGATGAGAAGGGAATGGTTTAGTTAGGAGGGGCATTGCTTTTTATTTTGGTCGGCACAACATCGAAGGCCGAAGGGCCTGTTCTGTGCTGTATTGTTCTATGTTCTATTCACATCCTCCTGTATACTGGCACAACAATTCAGGTTCCCATCTACCCCTTCTATGTGAAAAAATTGTCCCTCTGGACACTTTTGTATCTCTCCCCTCTCACCTTAAACCAATGCCCTCTAATTTTAGACTCCCCAACCTTTGGGAAAAGATATAGACTATCTACATTGTCTATGCCCCTCATTATTTTATAGACTTCTAAAGGTCACCCCTCAGTCTCTTACAGACGAGAAAGAAGTCCCAGTCTATTCAGCCTTTTCTTATAACTCAAACCATCGAGTCCTGGTAACATCCTGGCAAATCCTTTCTGCACTCTTTCTATTTAATAATATCCTTTCCATAATAGGGTGACCAGGACTGTACACAGTGTTCCAGGTGTGGTCTTACCAATGTCTTGTACAACTTCAACAAGACGTCCCAACTCCTGTATTCAATGTTCTTACTGATGAAACCAAGCAGCTGAATGCCTTCTTCACCACTCTGTCCACCTGTGAGTCCACTTTCAAGGAGCTATGAACCTGTAACCCCGAGATCTCTTTGTTCTGTAACTCTCTCCAATGCCCTATCGTTAACTGAGTAAGTCCTGCTCTGGTTCAATCTACCAAATTGTATTACTTCGCATTTGTCTAAATTAAACTCCATCTGCCATTCGTCAGCCCACCGGCCCAATTGGAGATAACTTCCTTTACTGTTCACTATGTCACCAATCTTGATGTCATCTACAAACTTACTAACCATGCCTCCTATATTCTCATCCAAATCATTAATATAAATGACAAATAATAGTGGGCCCAGCACTGATCCCTGAGGCACACCGCTGGTCACAGGCCTCCAGTTTGAAAAACAACTCTCTACAACTACCCTCTGTCTTCTGTCAAGAAGCCAATTTTGTATCCATTTAGATACCTCACCCTGGATCCTGCGAGATTTAACCTTATGCAACAACCTACCATGCGGTTCCTTGTCAAAAGCCTTGTAGACAACATCAACTGCACTGCCCTCATCTATCTTCTTGGTTACTCCTTCAAAAAATTCAATTAAGTTTATGAGACATGATTTTCCACTCACAAAGCCATGCCAACTGTCCATAATCAATCCATGAATCTCTAAATGCCTGTAGATCCTGTCTCTCAAAACACCTTTCAACAATTTACCCACCACAGATGTGAGGCTCACTGGCCTGTCGTTCCCAGGCTTTTCCCTGCAGCCCTTTTTAAACAAAGGCACAACATTTGCCACCCTCCAATCTTCAGGCACATCATCCGTGACTACTGATGATTCAAATATCTTGATTAGGGGACCCACAATTTCCTCCTGAGCCCCCCAAAATGTTCTGGGATATACTTCATCAGGTCCCGGGGATTTATCTACTTTGATGAGCTTTAATACTTCCAGCATCTCCATCTCTGTAATATGTACACTCCTCAAGACATCACTGTTTATTTCCCCAAGTTTCCTAACACCCATGCTTTTCTCAGCAATAAATACTGATGAAAAATATTCATTTAGGATCTCATTCATCTCTTGTGGATCCGCACACAGATGACCTTGTTGATCCTTCTTTCTCCCCTGTTACTCTTTGCCCTGTACATATTTGTAGAAGCTTTTTGGATTCTCCTTTGCCTTTTCTGCCAAAACAATCTCGTGTCCCTTTTGTGCCCTCCTGATTTCTCTCTTAACTCTACTACTACACCCTCTATACTCTTCGAGAGATTCATTTGACCCCAGCTGCCTATACACGTCATGTGCCTCTTTCTTCTTCTTGATAAGGGTCTCAATATCCCAACTCATTCAGGGTTCCCTACTATGGCCAGCCTTGCCCTCTATCTAGTTGCTTTCTATCTAGAATCTTCCCTGAATTTTCTATCTCTTGTCCTTTGTTCATTCCCGTGGTTGTTTTATTAAACGTCACTTTAAATGCATTACAGCTTTAAGACTGTCAACTTTTTAAAAACTGCCACAACTGCTGTATCCCTCTCTCCCCTTCACCTGTGTTTTTGCAGTTTTGGTGGGAAACTAAAGCTTCTCCTTCTTGGACCCTTTGTAGACCAACTCATTTCTCCTTTTCGCTGCAGGAAGATTTCAACAACTACTTCTGCAGCTTTTGTTTCTTTTGGTTGGCAGGAGAATCTGTTTTTCTCTCCTTCTCCTGATTCTATTTGTTTTGTTTCGCTCAGTCAGAGCTGTCCATTTCAGAACAACTTCTTTTAACTTTCTAACTTATTTTCTTTTTTTTAGCAGCGACACGACTCCTCTTGATGGGAAAACCCCAGAGTGCAGGGAAGGTTCCGTGCAGGTTTTGTTCAGATCTGTAAATCTCAGTTTTTCACTTTCTCACACATTTGGCACAAGTGTTGCAGTTCCCGAAGGCTTTTCTTTCTGTACTTCTGAGCTTGTTCAACTGAAGCAAATATCTTCTTTAAAAAAAACCTTTTTCCTGATTTCCCATCTTTAGAACTGTGTTTCAGATTTATTGAGCTGGGTAGATCTTCCTTTTATTTCAAACTCTTGTCTTTTTTTGTTTTCCTTTCCTCAAGGATTTTACTTCTTGAATTAAAACCTCTCTTTAATTTTCGATATTCTCCAAACTGCCTGATTCACCGGCCACACCGTGTGCACGACTAGGATTGCCCTTCAAGGTCAGGCTCTGGTAATACCCCAACGACTGAATCTACTCGCCCAGAATAGGTGGTCTCTCGATGCACTGTCCGTCTTTCCAAACTTCAATTAAATCCAGTACTGACAGGTAGGCTGTGTTATCCAATTCCTCATCGCCATATGTTATGTTGTAGCATTCATGCATCATCAAGAGATTTCAGACTTTGTTAGAAACAAAACAGAGAACTTGGTCCAGGGGATTGCAGTCCTGGGCTGCTCTGGAACAGAGCTTCAGTTCTTAACAAACTTCCTTTCTGCCTGAGAGGACTCCACTTTCTGGTGTCATCATTTACTCTCAGATTCCATCCTTCCCTCAACTCAGGTGACTCACTTCTGCTGTACACCTTAAAGAGGCACAGCGGCTCAGTCCCCACTCCCTCACAGCGGCTCAGTCCCCGCTCCCTCACAGCGGCTCAGTCCCCGCTCCCTCACAGCGGCTCAGTCCCCGCTCCCTCACAGCGGCTCAGTCCCCGCTCCCTCACAGCGGCTCAGTCCCCGCTCCCTCACAGCGGCTCAGACCCCGCTCCCTCACAGCGGCTCAGACTCCCCTCCCTCACAGCGGCTCAGTCCCGCTCCCCAACGCGCTCAGTCCCCGCTCCCTCACAGCGGCTCAGTCCCCGCTCCCTCACAGCGGCTCAGTCCCCGCTCCCTCACAGCGGCTCAGTCCCCGCTCCCTCACAGCGGCTCAGTCCCCGCTCCCTCACAGCGGCTCAGTCCCCGCTCCCTCACAGCGGCTCAGTCCCCGCTCCCTCACAGCGGCTCAGTCCCCGCTCCCTCACAGCGCTCAGTCCCCGCTCCCTCACAGCGGCTCAGTCCCCGCTCCCTCACAGCGGCTCAGTCCCCGCTCCCTCACAGCGGCTCAGTCCCCGCTCCCTCACAGCGGCTCAGTCCCCGCTCCCTCACAGCGGCTCAGTCCCCGCTCCCTCACAGCGGCTCAGTCCCCGCTCCCTCACAGCGGCTCAGTCCCCGCTCCCTCACAGCGGCTCAGTCCCCGCTCCCTCACAGCGGCTCAGTCCCCGCTCCCTCACAGCGGCTCAGTCCCCGCTCCCTCACAGCGGCTCAGTCCCCGCTCCCTCACAGCACTAGAGACCCAGGTTCAATTCCTGGCTAGGGTCACTATCTGTGTAGAGTTTGCACACCACTCGGTGACGAGTGGTGTGCCTCAGGGGTCTGTTTTGGGGCCCCTGCTGTTTGTAATTTTTATAAATGATCTGGATGAGGGTATTGAGGGATGGATCAGTAAATTTGCAGATGATACTAAAGTTGGTGGAGTGGTAGATAGTGAAGAGGGGGGTTGTAGTTTACAGAGTGACTTGGACAAGTTGCAGAGCTGGGCCGAGAGGTGGCAAATGGAGTTTAATGTGGAAAAGTGTGAGGTAATGCACTTTGGCAGGAACAATAAATGTGTAGAGTATAGGGCTAATGGTAGGGCTCTTAATAGTGTTGAGGAACAGAAGGAACTTGGTGTATGTGTCAATAGATCCCTGAAAGTAGGCAGTCAAGTGGATAAAGTTGTTAAGAAGGCTTATGGAGTCTTAGCTTTTATTGGTAGGGGGATTGAATTTAGGAGCCGCAGCATCATGTTGCAGCTGTACAAAACTCTCGTGCGGCCGCACTTGGAGTATTGTGTGCAGTTCTGGTCGCCACATTATAAGAAAGCTGTGGAGGCATTGGAGAGGGTACAGAGGAGGTTTACCAGGATGTTGCCTGGTATGGAGGGCAGGTCCTATGAAGAGAGGTTGAAGGATTGAGGTTGTTTTCGTTAGAAAGGAGGCGGCTAAGAGGGGATCTTATTGAAGCATATAAGATGATTAGAGGTTTAGATAGGGTGGACAGTGATAGCCTTTTCCTAGGATGGAGAAAGCTAGCATGAGGGGACACAGCTTTAAATTAAGGGGTATGAGTTATAGGACGGATATCAGAGGTAGGTTCTTTACTCAAAGAGTGATTAGGGAGTGGAATGCCCTGCCTGCAGCTGTTGTAGATGCGCCAAGTTTGGTGGCGTTTAAGAGGTTAGGTGATAAGTATATGGAAGAGAAGGGAATGGTTTAGTTTGGAGGGGCATTGCTTTTTATTTTGGTCGGCACAACATCGAAGGCCGAAGGGCCTGTTCTGTGCTGTATTGTTCTATTCCTCTCATGTCTGTGTGGGTTTCATCCAGGTGCACCAGTTTCCTCCCACAGTTCAAGTATGTGTGGGTTAGGTGGATTGGCCATGATAAACTGCCCATAAGTATCGGTGAAATGGTCAGGTAAATATTTGGGGTTATGGAGGTAGGTCCTCCGTGGGATTGTTGTTGGTGCAGGTTCAATGGGTCGAATGGCCTCCTTCTGCACTGTGGGGATTCTAGGCAGACTCCACACAGCTGAGATGTGAGTACTGGTAACCATTGCCACTACTGGCAAATATATATCCATGGGAGTGGCCAGGGCAGCCATGGTGAAGACTGCAGAGCGACTTTGCTGGACACTCAAGGGACATATATTCCTCATCTTGGTTGATGTCCAACTTGAATCTACACTGGCAGCAGCTAGCAGTGACAAGATATGGCCAGCCAGAGTATCCCAGTGGTCTTCTCGTCAGACAAGGACACAACATTTACAGGGAGGAGCTCTGAAAATTGAAGTCAAAGGATATTTGCCACATTCAGGCAGCCTCTTATCACCTCGCTTCCAGTGGGTTAGCAAAACAAGCCATTCATACGTTCAAATCATCAATGAAAAAGCAAGTTCAAGAGCTACTGTCTTCATGTTTGGCAAGATTTTTTTATCAGATCATACTGCACCAAATATGACCACAAGGGTTCTGCCAGCTGAATTACTAATGGATCGCCAGCTATGAATCCATTCAGTTTGACATTTCCAATCTCGCCGAAAGGGAAGGCTCGGCAAGATACCCAGGAAGAAACACATGAGTCAGGATAAAGGAGAGAGTTTTACAGGTTGATGATTTAGTTCTGGTCATGAGCTGACGTAGCTAGCTGGCAAGATAGTAGAACGAACAGGACCTATCTCATACAGTATACAAGGTCACTGTGTAAAAAAACATCGGGATCAGCTGAAGGAGAGAATTGGACCTGAAACAAAGGGACAATAGATGTGTCTCACATTGGGCAAGGATAAAGTAATTTTTTTTAAAGTTTATCAGTCACAAGTTGGCTTACATTAACACTGTAATGAAGTTACTATGAAAATCCCCTGGGATTTTGGCAATCTGATAATTGCTGGGATAATCCAAGTAATCACAGGCTAGTCAGTTTAACATCAATAGTGGAGAAGCTTCTAGAAACAATTAGAATTAGTCAGATGGATGAATGTGGACCATTCTGAAAAGCAAGCCTGCATTTCTAAACTAACTAACTTGCTAGAGTTTTTGTAGAGGTAACATAGAACATAACAGCGCAGAACAGGCCCTTCAGCCCTCGATGTTGCGCTGACCAATTAAGAAAAAGCAGTGACCCTCTAACCTAAACCATTCCCTTTTCATCCATAAACTTATCTACTAACCTCTTAAAACGCCACCAAACTTGGCGCATCTACAACTGCCGCAGGCAGGGCATTCCACACCCTTACCACCCTCTGGGTAAAGAACCTACCTCTGACATCCGTCCTATAACTACCACCCCTTAATTTAAAGCTGTGTCCCCTCGTGCTAGCTTTCTCCATCCTAGGAAAAAGGCTATCACTGTCCACCCTATCTAAACTCTAATCATCTTATATGCTTCAATAAGATCCCCTCTTAGCCGCCTCCTTTCTAACGAAAACAACCTCAAATTCCTCAGCCTCTCTTCATAAGACCTGCCCTCCATACCAGGCAACATCCTGGTAAACCTCCTCTGTACCCTCTCCAATGCCTCCACATCTTTCTTATAATGTGGGGACCAGAACTGCACACAATACTCCAAGTGCGGCCACACTAGAGTTTTGTACAGTTGCAACATGACATTGCGGCTCCAAAATTCAATCCCCCTACCAATAAAAGCTAAGACAGGATTGCTGAAGGCAGTTCTGTTGGGGTATACATGGACTTTCAGAAGGCATTCGATACAGTGCCATACAATAGACTTCACGATCTGTCATGTTGGGATTTGGACCCGGGTCCCTACAGCATTGCCCTGGGTCTCTGCAATGCTACTTTATCAGCAATACCACTGCCTCTCCATAAAACATATGCAAGAGTTAAGGAGGTTATGTTGAACTTGTGTAAGCCATGAGTTGAACTTCAGTTGGAATACTGTGCATAGTTCAGGACATCACACTACAGGAAGGATGTGAACACATTGGAGAGAGAGAGCAGAAGAACTATACAAGAATAGTTTTAGGAGTGAGAAACTCCAGTGATGAGGATAGATTGGAGAAGTTGGACCTGTTCTTATTGAAGAGAAGGATAAGAGGAGATTTGATAGAGATGTTCAAAATCATGAAGGGGCTGCACAGAGTAGATAGGGAGAAACTATTTCCCATCGTCAGTAAAATGTAACTGAATTGATTAATAAGTTTGTACACAATGCAAAGGTTGATGGATTTGCGGATAGCAATGAGGAACATCAGAGAATACAGCAGGATATAGATCAGTTGGAGACTTGGGTGGAGAGATGGCAGATAGAGTTCAATCCGGACAAACGTGAGGTAATGTATTTTGGAGACCTAATACAGGTAGAAAATATACAGTAAATGACAGAACCCTTAAGAGTACTGATAAGCAGAGGGATCTGGATGTACAGATACACAGACCACTGAAAGTGGCAATGCAGATGGAGAAGATAAGTCAAGAAGGCAGACAGTATGCTTGTCTTTATCGGCTGGAGTATTGAGTTTAAAAATTGGCAAGTCATGTTACAGCTTTATAGAACCTTGGAATATAGTGTCAATTCTGGTCGCCACGCTACGAGAAGGATGCGGAGACTTTGGAGAGGGTACAGAAAAGATTTAGCAGGATGTTGCCTGGTATGGAGGGTATTAGAACAAAGAACAATACAGCACAGGAACAGACCCTTGTCCTCCAAGCCTGCACCGCTCATGAGCCTAACTAGACCATTTGTTTGTAACCCTCCATTCCCAGTCTGTTTATGTGGCTATCTCAATAAGTCTTAAACAATCCCAGCGTGTCCGCCTCAACCACCCTGCTTGGCAGTGCATTCCAGGCCCCCACCACTTTGTGTGTAAAATATGTTCAGAAAGAAATCCCACAATACCAGTTTAAAGTCCAAACAGGTAACTGGTGTTGTGGGATTTCTTTCTGTTTTACCCCAGTCCAACGCCAGCATCTCCACATCATAAAATACGTTCCCCTGACATCTGTGTTGAACCTCGCCTCCCGCCTCACCTTGGACCTGTGACCCCTTGTGTTTGTCCTGGGAAAAAGTTTCCCACTGTTTGCACTGCCAAGCAGGGTGGTGGAAGCGGACACGCTGGAATTGTTTAAGACTTATCTGGATAGTCACATGAGCAGACTAGGAATGGAGGGATACAAATGAATGGTCTAGTTGGACCAATGAGCAGCTTCTTCTTTGTTTATGAGAGGGCACAGATTTAAATTGATTTGCAAAAGAAGCAACTGAGATGTGAGAACAAACTTTTTCACAGCGAATGGTCTGGATCTGGAATGTTCTATCTGGAAGTGGGTTAGAAGCAGCTTCAATCAAGACATTCGAGAGAGTATTAGATGTGCAGGGATATGGGGGAGGCACAAAGTCATGACACTCATTTGGAGAGGACGTGCAGATACATTGAGTCAAATGGCCTCCTTCTATACGATATCAATTTCACAATTCTCTAAACGTTAACTTTGTTTCTCTCTCCCAGATGCTGCCTAACCTGCTGAGATTTCCAGCATCCAGTACCTTGTTTCTCTCTCTCAGTATTTCAGATTGTCACTAAGTCCTTACCGCAGAGTTCATCAGTGAGAGTTGTACATCGTCGAGATCTTGGGTCACCTTGAGTAGAAGGTTCTTCAGGACAGACCGCGCAGAATAATTTTCTGCAAAACGCAGCACAGTAAACATGTAGCCGTCAGATACAATGACGTAGGGTAAACGAGGATGAGCAGCCAGAGAGAATCGCTGCCTCATTGGGTCATTTTCAGAGATAGAAGAGCCAGCAGAGCCTGTGTGATCAACATTCAAAAGCAGGGATTGTCTGAAAAACAAAATATTAAATTAAACACAAATACCATCCTATTCAAACGCACTGCAACATTCAGTACAGCGCAAAGTTCCCTCTATACTGCCCCCATCAAACACTCCCAGGACAGGTACAACACAGGGTTAGATACAGAGTAAAGCTCCCTCAACACTGTCCCCATCAAACACTCCCAGGACAGGTACAGCACGGGGTTAGATACAGAGTAAAGCTCCCTCTACACTGTCCCCCCATCAAACACTCCCAGGACAGGTACAGCACGGGGTTAGATACAGAGTAAAGCTCCTTCTACACTGTCCCCCCATCAAACACTCCCAGGACAGGTACAGCACGGGGTTAGATACAGAGTAAAGCTCCCTCTACACTGTCCCCACCAAACACTCCCAGGACAGGTACAGCACGGGGGTAGATACAGAGTAAAGCTCCCTCTACGCTGTCCCCCCATCAAACACTCCCAGGACAGGTACAGCACGGGGTTAGATACAGAGTAAAGCTCCCTCTACACTGTCCCCCCCATCAAACACTCCCAAGACAGGAAAGGGAGAGGTATTTGCATTTCTATTTATTTCATAATCGGAATCACTCAGCATTTATTTCCCATCCTCACTGTGTCGGTGGCAAAGGCCATGAAGAATCCATTATATTGTGCATTTGGATTCACATATTGGACAGGTGAGAATAGCAGGTTTCTCTCCCTACAGACATCAATGGCACAGATGGGATTTTACAATCCTGTCGTTAGAGGGACACTCGCTTCTCATTCTGGATTGATTTAATTCAATACATTTTAAATTCCCCAATGGTTATAATGGGATTTAAACTCTCACGTTCACACATTTATCCAAATCTCTGGATTCCCAGTTCAGAAGTAAAAGTACTATGCTCCCCCAGGATATCCAAAGCAGTTTATAGCCAATGAAATATATGTTAAAGGTACATGAATAGGATGGGAATAGAGGGATATGGTCTATGTAAGGGTAGAGGGGCTTTAGTTCCGTCGGGCAGCATGGTCGGTACAGGCTTGAAGGACCGAAGGGCCTGTTTCTGTGCTGTAATTTCCTTTGTTCTCGTTGAGATCACAATTCTAATATGGAAAAAACAACAACCAATTTGCATCCAACAAACATAAGAAGGTGAGAAATAGGAGCAGGAGCAGGCCATCTAGCCCCTCGAGCCCGCCCCGCCATTCAATAAGATCAAACCAAAAACATTAGACACAGAATAGGTCATCTGTGAGTTGCTTTTCCTCAGTGATTTGGTTGAGGAACTCCCACCAACCACCTCCCCACTCCTCCCTGCCAAAACTCTGCTAATGCAATGTGATATTTTGCATTAACCCAAGTGGTTTATCACCTCATCTATAGTATGTTACTATGTCAGTGTCATTTTGAGCATAGAGTGCTCTTGGAAACCTTTCACCTTGAGGAGGACTCTCCAAAGGGATATCTGTCCTCACAGCTGATTCCATTCCAATGTTGAAATGTGTAACTGTACACAGCCAACAAAAAGGCACGTCTTTGTACTGGGTGCTGATGTGATCAGCTGGACTGTTTTATCTTTACAGAATAGCCTTGACAATGGTTTATAAAATCATGATGTGGAGATGCCAGCATTGGACTGGAGTAAACACAGTAAGAAGTGTCACAACACCAGGTTGAAGTCCAACAGGTTTATTTGGTAGCACGAGCCACTAGCTTTCAGAGCCACACTCACCTGATGAAAGGGCAGTGCTCCAAATAAACCTGTTGGACTTTAACCTGGTGTTATAAGGCTTCTTATGGAATCATAGACAGTGCAGAAAGAGGCCATTCGGCCCATCAAGTCTGCACAGACCACAATCCCACCCAGGCCCTACCCCCATAACCCCATGCATGTACCTTAGCCAGTCCTCTGACACGAAGGGTCAATTTAGCACGATTAATCAACCTAACCTGTACATTTTGGACTGATGGAGGAAACCCATGCAGACATAGGAAGAATGTGCAAA
Source organism: Sphyrna mokarran (assembly GCA_024679065.1). Taxonomy (NCBI): domain Eukaryota; kingdom Metazoa; phylum Chordata; class Chondrichthyes; order Carcharhiniformes; family Carcharhinidae; genus Sphyrna; species Sphyrna mokarran. The sequence continues at coordinate 2,923,751 of JAGIQG010000006.1, forward strand.
CTCCACACAGTCCATGCAGTTTTTAAGGGGCAAGATGATAATGAAATGGCCACCAAATTGGTCATATGCACTGTGTAAGGTTCTTCTTATTAAGACGTTGTGTATCCAGATACACAACCTCTCTGGGAATCTCTTATAACAGGCTTTCCAAGGTGCGCTGGAAGATAAAAGCAGATGAAATGCTGAAGCGTAATCTCGTATATTGGAATTAATGGTGACAAATTTCCTCAAGTCTTCCAGCTCAAGCTGTTGATATATATGAATTAAGTGTACCTGAGGCCTCCTCCTACCAGTTCAGCAATAATGTTTTCTCTCCTCAGGATAATGTATCTATCTATTTGAGCAGCTCTGTTTACAATTCGGCCAATCCACCTAATCTGCACACCTTTGGACTGTGGGAGGAAACCAGAGCAGGCAGAGAAAACACATGCAGGCCTGGGATGAACATATAGACTTTGACTCACCCAAGGCCAGAATTGGACCTGGGTCCCCCATGCTGTGAGGCAGCAGTGCTAACTTCAGGGTGTTCTGGTGCAGAGGGATCTGGGTGTCCTCATTCATGAATCACAGAAAACTAGCATGCAGGTACAACAGATAATAAAGAAAGCAAAAGAAATGTTGGCATTTACAGCTAAAGGAATGGAATATAAAGGTAAGGAAGTATTGTTGCAACTATATAAGGCATTGATGAGGCTGCACCTGGAGTATTGTGCACAGTTTTGATCCCTGTATTTGAGGAAAGATGTAGTGGTATTGGAGGCAGTTCAGAGAAGGTTCATTAGAATGGTTCCAGAGATGAGGGCTTGTCGTATGAACAATTTAAACCAATCCTCTCTGAAATTTAATAGAACAAGGGAAAATCAAATTGAAATACACAAGATGAGAAAAGGTATGGATAAAGAAGATGTAGAGCGGATGCTTCCTCTGGTCAGTCATTCTAGGACAATCAATCACAATCTTAGGATAAGGGGTAGAAAATTTAAAACAGAGTTAAGGGAGTTATGGTTAGTAAGTTTGCAGATGATACCGAGATTGGTGGCATAGTGGACAGTGAAGCTTATCTAGAATTGCAACTGGATCTTGATCAATTGGGCCAGTAGACTGATGAATGGCAGATGGAGTTTAATTTAGGTAAATGTGAGGTGATGCATTTTGGTAGATTGAACCAGGGCAGGACTTACTCAGTTAATGGTAGAGCGTTAGGGAGAGTTACAGAACAAAGAAATCTAGGGGTACATGTTCATAGCTCCTGGAAAGCAGTCACAGGTGGACAGAGTGGTGAAGAAGGCATTCAGCTGCTTGGTTTCATCGGTCAGAACATTGAATACAGGAGTTGGGACGTCTTGTTGAAGTTGTACAAGACATTGGTAAGGCCACACTTGGAATACTGTGTACAGTTCTAGTCACCCTATTATAGAAAGGATATTATTAAACTAGGAAAAGTGCAGAAAAGATTGACCAGGATGTTACCAGGACTTGATGGTAACATAGAAACAAGGAACATTACAGTATAGCACAGGCCCTTTGGCTTTTAATGTAGTACTGAGCTATGTCCAATCCCAAAATCAAGCTATCCCACTCCCTATGATTCTGGAATGCTCCACGTGCCTATTCAATAACCGCTTGAAAGTTCCTAAAGTGTCCGAGGGTGGTGAGTGTCTGGAACATGCTGCCAAATGTAGTCAGACAGGCAGATACAATTCTGTCTTTGAAAAAGCATTTAGACAGTTAAATGGATAAGATGAGTTTAGAGGGATATGGGCCAAATGCGGGCAATTGAGATTAGCTTCGGAATTTTAAAAAGAGGGCTGTATGGACAAAGAACAAAGAAAATTACAGCATTAGAATAAAGTCTTCGGCCCTCAAAGCCTGCACTGACCATGCTGCCCGACTGAACTAAAACCCCCTACCCTTCCGGGGACCAGATCCCTCTATTCCTATCCTATTCATGCATTTGGCAAGACATCCCTTAAAAGTCAGTACTGTATCCATTTCCACTACCTCCCCCAGCAATGAGTTCCAAGTACCCATCACTCCCTGTGTAAAAAATCTGCCTCGTACATGTCCTTTAAACCTTACCCCTCGCACCTTAAACCTGTGCCCCCTAGTAATTGATTCTTCCACCCTGGGGAAAAGCTTCTGATTATCCACTCTGTCCGTGCCTCTCATAATCTTGTAGACTTCTAGCAGGTCTCCCATCAACCTCTGTCATTCCAGTGAGAACAAACCAAGTTTCTCCAACCTCTCCTCATAGTTAATGTCCTCCATACCAGGCAACATCTTGGTAAATCTTTTCTGTACCCTCTCCAAAGCCTCCACATCTTTCTGGTAGTGTGGAGACCAGAATTGAACACTATATTCCAAGTGCGGCCCAACTAAAGTTCTATAAAGCTGTAACATGAGTTGCCAATTTTTAAACTCAATACCTTGGCCAATGAAGGTAAGCATGCCGTATGCCTTCTTGACTACCTTCTTCACCTCCATTGCCACTTTCAGTGACATTCCTGTACAACCTAGATCTCTCTGCCTATCAATACTCCTAAGGGATCTGCCATTTACCAACTAGAGGTGAGGCTACATTGGATTGCCAACTAGAGGTGAGGCTACATTGGATTTGGTGCTGGGCAATGAGCCAGACCAGGTGTTAGGCGTGGAAGTTGGTGAACATTTTGGTGATAGTGACCACAATTCGGTTACGTTCACCTTAGTGATGGATAGGGATAGGCATGAAGCTGGGGGCAGTAGTTATAGCTGGGGGAAGGGTAATTATGAGGCCATCAGGAGAGAATTAGGTGCATAGATTGGACTAGGAAACTACAGGGACTGGGAACATCTGGAATGTGGAGCTCTTCAAGGAGCAGCTGCTGCGGGTCCTTGATAAGTACGTCCCTGTCAGGCAAGGAGGAAATGGTCGAGTAAGAGAACCTTGGTGTACGAAAAAAGTTGATTTGCTGTTAAAAGGAAAAAGGAGGCTTATGTCAGGATGAGGATTGAAGGCTCGGTTAGTGCGATGGATAGCTATAGATTAGCCAGGAGGGAGCTAAAGAGTGAATTGAGGAGAGCGAAGAGAGGACACGAGAAGACTTTGGCTGATAGGATTAGGGAGAATCCTAAAGCTTTCTTTAGATATGTTAAGAATAGAAGATTGGTTAGGGCAAGATTAGGGCCAGTCATAGACAGCAGTGGGAAGTTGTGCGTGGAGCCTGAGGAGATTGGAGAGGTACTGAATAAATATTTCTCTTCGGTATTCACGCAGGGTGATGTAAATGTAGTTATGGAGAACACTGAGGTACAGGATAGCAAATTGGAAGGTATCGAAGTAGATAGGGAGGATGTGCTAGATATTCTCGAGGGTTTGAAGTTGGATAAGTCCCCTGGGCCGACGGGATTTACCCCAGGATTCTCTGGGAGGCAAGAGAGGAGATTGCAGAGCCTCTGGCTCTGATCTTCAGGTCCTCGTTGGTTACGGGTGTGGTTCCGGAGGACTGGAGGATAGCGAATGTGGTCCCTTGTTCAAGAAGGGGAAGAGAGACCTTCCAGGGAATTATAGGCCAGTGAGTCTTACTTCTGTGGTGGGCAAGTGTTGGAGAGAATTATTAGGGATAGGATTTATAGTTATTTAGAGAGAAATGAATTGATTGGGGATAGTCAGCATGGTTTTGTGAAGGGTAGGTCGTGCCTTACTAACCTCATTGAGTTTTTTGAAAAAGTGACAAAGAGGTGGATGGGGGTAAGGCGGTGATGTGGTATATATGGACTTTAGTAAGGCGTTTGATAAGGTGGCCCATGAAGACTTCTGCAGAAAATGCAGATGTATGGGATAGAGGGTGATTTAGCTAATTGGGTTAGGAATTGGCTAGCAGATAGAAGACAGAGGGTGGTGGTTGATGGGGATGAACATAGAACATAGAACAATACAGCACAGAACAGGCCCTTCGGCCTTCGATGTTGTGCCGACCAAATAAAAAGCATTGCCCCTCCAAACTAAACCATTCCCTTCTCTTCCATATACTTATCAACTAACCTCTTAAACGCCACCAAACTTGGCGCATCTACAAGCTGCAGGCAGGGCATTCCACTCCCTAATCACTCTTTGAGTAAAGAACCTACCTCTGATATCCGTCCTATAACTCATACCCCTTAATTTAAAGCTGTGTCCCCTCGTGCTAGCTTTCTCCATCCTAGGAAAAAGGCTATCACTGTCCACCCTATCTAAACCTCTAATCATCTTATATGCTTCAATAAGATCCCCTCTTAGCCGCCTCCTTTCTAACGAAAAACAACCTCAAATCCTTCAACCTCTCTTCATAGACCTGCCCTCCATACCAGGCAACATCCTGGTAAACCTCCTCTGTACCTCTCCAATGCCTCCACATCTTTCTTATAATGTGGGACCAGAACTGCACACAATACTCCAAGTGCGGCCGCACTAGAGTTTTGTACAGTTGCAACATGATGCTGCGGCTCCTAAATTCAATCCCCCTACCAATAAAAGCTAAGACTCCATATGCCTTCTTAACAACTTTATCACACTGACTGCCTACTTTCAGGGATCTATTGACACATACACCAAGATCCTTCTGTCCTCAAACACTATTAAGAGCCCTACATTAGCCCTATACTCTACACATTTATTGTTCCTGCCAAAGTGCATTACCTCACACTTTTCCACATTAAACTCCATTGCCACCTCTCGGCCAGCTCTGCAACTTGTCCAAGTCACTCTGTAAACTATAACACCCCTCTTCACTATCTACTCACACCGACTTTAGTATCATCTGCAAATTTACTGATCATCCTCAATACCCTCATCCAGATCATTATAAAAATTACAAACAGCAGGGCCCCAAACAGACCCTGAGGTACACCACTTGTCACCAACTCCACGATGAATATCTCCCATCAACCACCACCTCTGTCTTCTATCTGCCAGCCAATTCCTAATCCAATTAGCTAAATCACCCTCTATTCCACACATCTGCATTTTCTGTAGAAGTCTTCCATGGGCCACCTTATCAAAAGCCTTACTAAAGTCCATATATACTACATCAACCGCCTTACCCCCATCCACCTCTTTGGTCACTTTCTCAAAAAACTCAATGAGGTTAGTAAGGCATGACCTACCCTTCACAAAACCATGCTGACTATCCCCAATCAATTCATTTCTCTCTAAATAACTATAAATCCTATCCTAATAATTCTCTCCAATACCTTGCCCACAACAGAAGTAAGACTCACTGCCTATAATTCCCAGGAAGATATTCATCTTGGAGTTCGTGACAAGTGTGTACACTCAGGGGTCTGTTTTGGGGCCCCTGCTGTTTGTTAATTTTATAAATGATCTGGATGAGGGTATTGCAGAATGGATATAAAATTGCAGATGACACTAAAGTCGGTGGAGTGGTAGATAGTGAAGAGGGGTGTTATAGTTTGCAGAGGGACTTGACAAGTTGCAGAGCTGGGCCGAGAGGTGGCAAATGGAGTTTAATGTGGAAAAGTTGTGAGGTAATGCACTATGGCAGAAATAATAAATGTGTAGAGTATAGGGCAAATGGTAGGATTCTTAGTAGTCTAGATGAACAGAGGGATCTTGGTGTGTATGTGCATAGATCCCTGAAAGTAGGCAGTCAGGTCGAGAAAGTTGTTAGGAAGGCATATGGAGTCTTGGCTTTTATTGGTAGAGGGATTGAATTTCGGAGCCGCAACGTCATGTTGCAACTGTACAAAACTCTAGTGCGGCCGCACTTGGAGTATTGTGTGCAGTTCTGGTCCCCACATTATAAGAAAGATGTGGAGGCATTGGAGAGGGTACAGAGGAGGTTTACCAGGATGTTGCCTGGTATGGAGGGCAGGTCTTATGAGGGAGGCTGAGGGATTTGAGGTTGTTTTCGTTAGAAAGGAGGAGGCTAAGAGGGGACCTGATCGAAACATATAAGATGTTAGAGGTTTAGATAGGGTGGACAGTGATAGCCTTTTTCCTAGGATGGAAAAAGCTAGCACGAGGGGACACAGCTTTAAATTAAGGGGTGATAGTTATAGGACGGATATCAGAGGCAGGTTCTTTACCCAAAGGGTGGTTCGGGAATGGAATGCCCTGCCTGCAGCAGTTGTAGATGCGCCAAGATTGGTGGCGTTTAAGAGGTTAGTTGATAAGTATATGGAAGAGAAGGGAATGGTTTAGTTGGGAGGGGCATTGCTTTTTATATTGGTCGGCGCAACATCGAAGGCCGAAGGGCCTGTTCTGTGCTGTAATGTTCTATGTTCTATTTACTGTACATTTCCTATCTATATTAGACAAGTTGGGCCAAAGGGCCTGTTTCCATTCTGTACACCTCTTTGAGAGGAAGTAAAGAGGTGAGAATCTGTGGAATTTCATATCCCAAAGTGCAGATGCTTGGACAGTGCGTAAATTTAAGGTGGAGGTAGACAGACTTTTCATTAGTAATGGGTTAAAGGATTATGGGGAAAATGCAGGAATATAGGGACGAAGGGCATATCAGCCATGATTGAATGGTGGAGCGGATTTGATGGGCTGAATATAGAGCATAGAACATTACAGCACAGAACAGGCCCTTCGGCCTTCGATGTTGCGCCGACCAATATGGAAAGCAATGCCCCTCCAAACTAAACCATTCCCTTCTCTTCCATATACTTATCAACTAACCTCTTAAACGCCACCAAACTTGGCGCATCTACAACAGCTGCAGGCAGGGCATTCCACTCCAGAACCACCCGTTGGGTAAAGAACCTACCTCTGATATCCGTCCTATAACTATCACCCCTTAATTTAAAGCTGTGTCCCCTCGTGCTAGCGTTTTCCATCCTAGGAAAAAGGCTATCACTGTCCACCCTATCTAAACCTCTAATCATCTTATATGTTTCGATTAGGTCCCCTCTTAGCCATCTCCTTTCTAACGAAAACAACCTCAAATCCCTCAGCCTCTCTTCATAAGACCTGCCCTCCATACCAGGCAACATCCTGGTAAACCTCCTCTGTACCCTCTCCAATGCCTCCACATCTTTCTTATAATGTGGGGACCAGAACTGCACACAATACTCCAAGTGCGGCCGCACTAGAGTTTTGTACAGTTGCAACATGATGCTGCGGCTCCTAAATTCAATCCCCCTACCAATAAAAGCTAAGACTCCATATGCCTTCTTAACAACCTTATCCACTTGACTGCCTACTTTCAGGGATCTATTCACACATACACCAAGATCCCTCTGTTCCTCAAACACTATTAAGAGCCCTACATTAGCCCTATACTCTACACATTTATTGTTCCTGCCAAAGTGCATTACCTCACACTTTTCCACATTAAACTCCATTGCCACCTCTCGGCCAGCTCTGCAACTTGTCCAAGTCTCTCTGCAAACTATAACACCCCTCTTCACTATCTACTCACACCGACTTTAGTATCATCTGCAAATTTACTGATCATCCTCAATACCCTCATCCAGATCATTATAAAAATTACAAACAGCAGGGCCCCAAACAGACCCTGAGGTACACCACTTGTCACCAACTCCACGATGAATATCTCCCATCAACCACCACCTCTGTCTTCTTCTGCTAGCCATTCCTAATCCAATTAGCTAAATCACCCTCTAATCCCATACATCTGCATTTTCTGCAGAAGCTTTCCATGGGCCACCTTATCGAACGCCTTACTAAGTCCATATTACCACATCAACTGCCTTAACCCATCCACCTCTTTGGTCACTTTTTCAAAAAACTCAATAAGGTTAGTAAGGCACGACCTACCCTTCACAAAACGCATGCTGACTATCCCCAATCAATTCATTTCTCTCTAAATAACTACTAAATCCTATCCTAATAATTCTCTCCACTACCTTGCCCACAAGAAAGTAAGACGTCACTGCCTATCAAATTCCCAGGAAGATATTCATCTTGGAGTTCGTGACAAGTGTGTACACGCAAGGGTCTGTTTGGGGCACCTGCTGTTTGTTAATTTTATAAATGATCTGGAATGAGGGTATTGGGGGGGAGAATGGATATACATTTGCGAGATGAGCACTAAAGTCGTGGAGTGGTAGATAGTTGAAGAGGGGTGTTATAGTTGCATGAGGGACTTGACAAGTGGGCAGAGCTGCGGCCGAGAGGTGCAAATGAGTTTAATGTGGAAAAGTTGTGAGGTAATGCACTATGGCAGAATAATAAATGTGTAGAGTATAGGCATGTAGGATTCTTAGTAGTCTATAGTGAACAGAGGGATCTTGTGTGTATTGCGCATAGATCCCTGAAATTAGTCAGTCAGGTCGAGAAAGTTGTTATGGAAGGCATATGGAGTCTTGGCTTTTATTGGTAGAGGGATAGAATTTTCGGAGCTGCAACGTCATGTTGCCACTGTAGCAAACTCTAGTGCGGCCGCACTTGGAGTATTGTGTGGAGCAGATTTACTGTCCCCACATTATAGAAAATGTGGAGGCATTGGAGAGGGTACAGAGGAGGTTTACCAGGATTTGCCTGGTATGGAGGGCAGGTCTTATGAGGGAGAGCTGAGGGATTTGAGGTTGTTTTCGTTAGAAAGGAGGAGGCTAAGAGGGGACCTGCTCGAACATATAAGATGTTATGAGGTTTAGATAGGGTGGACAGTGATAGCCTTTTTCCTAGGACGGAAAAGCTAGCACGAGGGGACACAGCTTTAAATTAAGGGGTGATAGTTATAGGACGGATATCAGAGGCAGGTTCTTTACCCAAGGGTGGTTCGGAATGGAATGCCCGCTCTGCAGCAGTTGTAGATGCGGGCAAGATTGGTGGCGTTTGGAGAGCTTAGTTGATAGTATATGGAAGAGAAGAATGGTTTAGTTTGGAGGGGCATTGCTTTTTATATTGGGCGGCGCAACATCGAAGGCCGAAGGGCCTGTTCTGTGCTGTAATGTTCTATGGTTCTATATTACTGTACCATTTCCTATCTATATTAGATCAAGTTGGTCAAAGGGCCATGTTCCATTCTGTACACCTCTTTGAGGAGGAAGTAAAGAGGTGGAATTCTGTGGAATTTCATATCCCAAGTGCAGATGCTTGGACGTGGCGGACAATTTAAGTGTGGAGTAGACAGGGGCGCTTATTCATTACAGTATGTGTTCAAGGATTATGGGGAAACTGCAGGAATTATAGGGACGAAGGGCATATCAGCCATGATTGAATGGTGGAGCGATTTGATGGCGAATATAGAGCATAAGAACATTACAGCACAGAACAGGCCCTTCGGCCTTCGATGTTGCGCCGACCAATATGGAAAGCAATGCCCTCCAAACTAAACCATTCCCTCTCTTCCATATACTTATCAACTAACCTCTTAAACGCCACCCAAACTTGGCGCATCTACAACAGCCGCAGGCAGGGCATTCCACTCCAAAACCCCCTTTGGGTAAAGAACCTACCTCTGATATCCGTCCTATAACTATCCCCCTTAATTTAAAGCTGTGTCCCCTCGTGCTAACTTTCTCCATCCTAGGAAAAAGGCTATCACTGTCCACCCTTCTAAACCTCTAATCATCTTTATGTTTCAATAAGTCCCCTCTTAGCCATCTCCTTTCTAACGAAAAACAACCTCAAATCCCTCAGCCTCTCTTCATAAGACCTCCCCTCCATACGGCAACATCCTGGTAAACCTCCTCTGTACCCTCTCCAATGCCTCCACATCTTTCTTACAATGTGGCGGACCAGAACTGCCACACAAATACTCCAAGTGCTGCCGCACTAGAGTTTTGTACAGTTGCAACTGACGTTGCGGCTCCGAACATTCAATCCCTCTACCAATAAAAGCTAAGACTCCATATGCCTTCTTAACACCTTCTCGACTTGACTGCCTACTTTAAGGATCTATGCACATACACACCAAGATCCCTCTGTTCATCAACACTATCTAAGAATCCTAACCCCATTAGCCCATACTCTACACAAACTTTATTATTCTGGCGATAGGTGCATTACCTCACACTTCCACATTTAAACTCCATTTGCCACCTCTTCGCCCAGCTCCCCTGCAACTTGTGTCCAATCTCTCTCTCAAACTATAACCCCCTCTTCCAACTATCTACCACTCACACGACAGTGCTGGGCAATGAGCAACCAGCTGTTAGGCTTGGAAGTTAGTGAACATTTTGGTGATAGTGACCACAATTCGGTTACGTTCACCTTAGTGATGGACAGGGATAGGCATGAAGCTGGTGGCAGTAGTTATAGCTGGGGGAAGGGTAATTATGAGGCCATCAGGAGAGAATTAGGGTGCATAGATTGGACTAGGAAACTACAGGGACTGGGAACATCTGGAATGTGGTGCTTATTCAAGGAGCAGCTGCTGCGAGTCCTTGATAAGTATGTCCCTGTCAGGCAGGGAGGAAATGGTCGAGTAAGAGAGCCTTGGTGTACGAAAAAAGTTGATTTGCTGGTTAAGAAGAAAAAGGAGGCTTATGTCAGGATGAGGCTTGAAGGCTCAGTTAGTGCAATGGATAGCTATAGATTAGCCAGGAAGGAGGTAAAAAGTGAATTGAGGAGAGCTAAGAGGGGACACAAGAAGATGTTGGCTGATAGGATTAAGGAGAATCCTAAAGCTTTCTTTCGATATGTTAAGAATAGAAGATTGGTTAGGGCAAGATTAGGGCCAGTCATAGACAGCAGTGGGAAGTTGTGCGTGGAGCCTGAAGAGATTGGTGAGGCACTGAATAAATATTTCTCTTCGGTATTCACGCAGAGTGCTGGAAATGTAGCTATGGAGAACACTGAGGTACAGGGTTGCAAATTGGGAAGTATTGTAGTAGATAGGGAGGATGTGCTAGAAATTCTCGAGGGTTTGAAGTTGGATAAGTCCCCTGGGCCGGACGGGATTTACCCTAGGATTCTCTGGGAGGCAAGAGAGGAGATTGCAGAGCCTCTGGCTCTGATCTTCAGGTCCTCGTTGGTTACGGGTGTGGTTCCGGAGGACTGGAGGATAGCGAATGTGGTCCCATTGTTTAAGAAGGGGAAGAGAGACCTTCCTGGGAATTATAGGCCAGTGAGTCTTACTTCTGTGGTGGGCAAGGTATTGGAGAGAATTATTAGGGATAGGATTTATAGTTATTTAGAGAGAAATGAATTGATTGGGGATAGTCAGCATGGTTTCATGAAGGGTAGGTCATGCCTTACTAACCTCATTGAGTTTTTTGAGAAAGTGACCAGAGAGGTGGATGGGGGTAAGGCGGTTGATGTATTATATATGGACTTTAGTAAGGCGTTTGATAAGGTGGCCCATGGAAGACTTCTACAGAAAATGCAGATGTGTGGAATAGAGGGTGATTTAGCTAATTGGATTAGGAATTGGCTAGCAGATAGAAGACAGAGGGTGGTGGTTGATGGGAGATATTCATCGTGGAGTTCGGTGACAAGTGGTGTGCCTCAGGGGTCTGTTTTGGGGCCCCTGCTGTTTGTAATTTTTATAAATGATCTGGATGAGGGTATTGAGGGATGGATCAGTAAATTTGCAGATGACACCAAAGTCGGTGGAGTGGTAGATAGTGAAGAGGGGTGTTATAGTTTACAGAGTGACTTGGACAAGTTGCAGAGCTGGGCCGAGAGGTGGCAAACGGAGTTTAATGTGGAAAAGTGTGAGGTAATGCACTTTGGCAGGAACAATAAATGTGTAGAGTATAGGGCTAATGGTAGGACTCTTAATAGTGTTGATGAACAGAAGGATCTTGGTGTATTTGTGAATAGATCCCTGAAAGTAGGCAGTCAAGTCGATAAAGTTGTTAAGAAGGCATATGGAGTTTTAGCTTTTATTGGTAGGGGGATTGAATTTAGGAGCCGCAACATCATGTTGCAACTGTACAAAACTCTAGTGCGGCCGCACTTGGGTATTGTGTGCAGTTCTGGTCCCCACATTATAAGAAAGATGTGGAGGCATTGGAGAGGGTACAGAGGATGTTTACTAGGATGTTGCCTGGTATGGAGGGCAGTCCTATGAAGAGAGGTTGAAGGATTTGAGGTTGTTTTCGTTAGAAAGGAGGCGGCTAAGAGGGGATCTTATTGAAGCATATAAGATGATTAGAGGTTTAGATAGGGTGGACAGTGATAGCCTTTTTCCTAGGATGGGAAAGCTAGCATGAGGGGGCACAGCTTTAAATTAAGGGGTATGAGTTATAGGACGGATATCAGAGGTAGGTTCTTTACTCAAAAAGTGATCAGGGAGTGGAATGCCCTGCCTGCAGCTGTTGTAGATGCGCCAAGTTTGGTGGCGTTTAAGAGGTTAATTGATAAGTATATGGAGAGTAGGGAATGGTTTAGTTTGGAGGGGCATTGCTTTTTATTTTGGTCGCACAACATCGAAGGCCGAAGGGCCTGTTCTGTGCTGTAATGTTCTATGTTCTATGTTTAGTGTCATCTGCAAATTTACTAATCCATCCCTCAATACCCTCATCCAGATCATTTATAAAAATTACAAACAGCAGGGGCCCCAAAACAGACCCCTGAGGTACACCACTTGTCACCGAACTCCACGATGAATATCTCCCATCAACCACCACCCTCTGTCTTCTATCTGCTAGCCAATTCCTAACCCAATTAGCTAAATAACCCTCTATCCCATACATCTGCATTTTCTGCAGAAGTCTTCCATGGGCCACCTTATCAAACGCCAGAATGGTCTAATTCTGCTCCTATATCTTATGAACTTACCATTAATATCAGGCCTGAAGAGATTGGCGAGGCACTGAATAAATATTTCTCTTCGGTATTCACGCAGAGTGCTGGAAATGTAGCTGTGGAGAGCACTGAGGTACAGGGTTGCAAATTGGGAAGTATTGTAGTAGATAGGGAGGATGTGTTAGAAATTCTCGAGGGTTTGAAGTTGGATAAGTCCCCTGGGCCGGACGGGATTTACCCTAGGATTCTCTGGGAGGCAAGAGAGGAGATTGCAGAGCCTCTGGCTCTGATCTTCAGGTCCTCGTTGGTTACGGGTGTGGTTCCGGAGGACTGGAGGATGGCGAATGTGGTCCCATTGTTTAAGAAGGGGAAGAGAGACCTTCCAGGGAATTATAGGCCAGTGAGTCTTACTTCTGTTGTGGGCAAGGTATTGGAGAGAATTATTAGGGATAGGATTTATAGTTATTTAGAGAGAAATGAATTGATTGGGGATAGTCAGCATGGTTTCGTGAAGGGTAGGTCATGCCTTACTAACCTCATTGAGTTTTTTGAGAAAGTGACCAGAGAGGTGGATGGGGGTAAGGCGGTTGATGTAGTATATATGGACTTTAGTAAGGCTTTTGATAAGGTGGCCCATGGAAGACTTCTACAGAAAATGCAGATGTGTGGAATAGAGGGTGATTTAGCTAATTGGATTAGAAATTGGCTGGCAGATAGAAGACAGAGGGTGGTGGTTGATGGGAGATATTCATCGTGGAGTTCGGTGACGAGTGGTGTGCCTCAGGGGTCTGTTTTGGGGCCCCTGCTGTTTGTAATTTTTATAAATGATCTGGATGAGGGTATTGAGGGATGGATCAGTAAATTTGCAGATGATACTAAAGTTGGTGGAGTGGTAGATAGTGAAGAGGGGTGTTTTAGTTTACAGAGTGACTTGGACAAGTTGCAGAGCTGGGCCGAGAGGTGGCAAATGGAGTTTAATGTGGAAAAGTGTGAGGTAATGCACTTTGGCAGGAACAATAAATGTGTAGAGTATAGGGCTAATGGTAGGGCTCTTAATAGTGTTGAGGAACAGAAGGATCTTGGTGTATGTGTCAATAGATCCCTGAAAGTAGGCAGTCAAGTGGATAAAGTTGTTAAGAAGGCTTATGGAGTCTTAGCTTTTATTGGTAGGGGGATTGAATTTAGGAGCCGCAGCATCATGTTGCAGCTGTACAAAACTCTAGTGCGGCCGCACTTGGAGTATTGTGTGCAGTTCTGGTCGCCACATTATAAGAAAGATGTGGAGGCATTGGAGAGGGTACAGAGGAGGTTTACTAGGATGTTGCCTGGTATGGAGGGCAGGTCCTATGAAGAGAGGTTGAAGGATTTGAGGCTGTTTTCGTTAGAAAGGAGGCGGCTAAGGGGGGATCTTATTGAAACATATAAGATAATTAGAGGTTTGGATAGGGTGGACAGTGATAGCCTTTTTCCTAGGATGGAAAAAGCTAGCACGAGGGGACACAACTTTAAATTAAGGGGTATGAGTTATAGGACGGATATCAGAGGTAGGTTCTTTACTCAAAGAGTGATTAGGGAGTGGAATGCCCTGCCTGCAGCTGTTGTAGATGCGCCAAGTTTGGTGGCGTTTAAGAGGTTAGTTGATAAGTATATGGATGAGAAGGGAATGGTTTAGTTTGGAGGGGCATTGCTTTTTATTTTGGTCGGCACAACATCGAGGGCCGAAGGGCCTGTTCTGTGCTGTATTGTTCTATGTTCTATTTCATGTTCTATTACATTGTATAAAACGTTGGTTAGACCTCATTTGGAATACTGCGTCCAGTTCTGGTCGCCTTACTACCGGAAGGACATGGAGACTCTGGAGAGAGTGCAGAGGAGGTTTACCAGGATGCTGCCTGGTATGGAAGGTCTGAGTTACGAGGAGAGGTTAGGCAAATTTGGACTGTTTTCCTTAGAAAGACGTAGGCTTAGAGGAGATCTAATAGAGGTGTACAAGATTATGAGGGGTATAGATAGAGTAAACAGGCTTAAGCTTTTTCCTAGGATGGACTCAAATAGCACGAGGGGTCACGGGCTTAGGGTGAGGGGGGTAAGGTATAATTTGGATGTTAGAGGGAGTTTTTTCACACAGAGGGTGGTGGGGGTATGGAATGCGCTGCCAAGTAAAGTGGTGGAGGCAGGTACTCTGGAGTTATTTGAGAGATACTTAGATGGGCACATGAACAGAATGGGAATGGAGGGGTATAGAAAACTGATTTAAAATAGGGATCATGAGCGTTGGGAGTCTGTGGGAAGTGTGTAAATAGATGATTATATTGATGTACTAATTTCTATCCTCCAGGCGCTTTGGTCCACTGTGTTGTCTAACAAGGGGCATACACGCGATGGGTCGTGTGAGGGCTGCTCTTGGATTTTTTTCAAGAGTATCCTAGTGCTTCACGTCGTTAGTGTACGCTTGACCTGGACTATCTGATGGGCAACATGACAGCTCAGTGACTATCGCTGAGCTGTGCAGATACATGGATTTGGGCCTGTGTCTGTGGGAGTTTGCACATTCTCCCTGTGCTTGCGTGGGTTTTCTCCAGGTGCTCTGGTTTCCTCCCACATCCCAAAGATGTGCTCTTAGGCATATTGGCAAAATAAATTCCCCCTAAATTGTCTCAAATTTGGTTTTTAATCCATAGATCTATAAACATGGACAGGGATCACGGGTAGAGGTGGGAACATCGGGGTGGCAGCGCGGGCTCGTTGGGCTGAAGGGACTGTTTCCCATGCTGTTTTGTTCTTTGTTCTTTATAATCAACAACCGAGATCTCTGCAGTGGAATTGTTCGGGAGAAGGCCAAAGTGTCACATGGATGATCCAAATCTCAGAGCAACAGTGAGCAAAAAGACAAGAGAAGCAGAAAGAGGGACACGACTGCCACAGCAGAAAGAGGCGATTCCAACTCGGTGATCACGTTTAAATCAAGAACTTTGGAAATAATCAGAAGTGGTTACCAGGAATAAGTTCAAACCAAAGTGGTCTGGTATCTTGTGCTGAGACCGTGAATCGGGAGAATTGTTCAAACACAAAGACTTTATCCGCCTGGGTGAAAATTCAAGAGGGAGAAAAAGTTTGAGTCAGCAAAGTGACAGATAAGGTGGCAGAACAGTAACGCTGCAGCGAGCGTTCACCGGGACGGTAACGCTGCAGCGAGCGTTCACCGGGACGGTAACGCTGCAGCGAGCGTTCACCGGGACGGTAACGCTGCAGCGAGCGTTCACCGGGACGGTAACGCTGCAGCGAGCGTTCACCGGGACGGTAACGCTGCAGCGAGCGTTCACCGGGACGGTAACGCTGCAGCGAGCGTTCACCGGGACGGTAACGCTGCAGCGAGCGTTCACCGGGACGGTAACGCTGCAGCGAGCGTTCACCGGGACGGTAACGCTGCAGCGAGCGTTCACCGGGACGGTAACGCTGCAGCGAGTGTTCACCGGGACGGTAACGCTGCAGCGAGTGTTCACCGGGACGGTAACGCTGCAGCGAGCGTTCACCGGGACGGTAACGCTGCAGCGAGCGTTCACCGGGACGGTAACGCTGCAGCGAGCGTTCACCGGGACGGTAACGCTGCAGCGAGCGTTCACCGGGACGGTAACGCTGCAGCGAGCGTTCACCGGGACGGTAACGCTGCAGCGAGCGTTCACCGGGACGGTAACGCTGCAGCGAGCGTTCACCGGGACGGTAACGCTGCAGCGAGCGTTCACCGGGACGGTAACGCTGCAGCGAGCGTTCACCGGGACGGTAACGCTGCAGCGAGCGTTCACCGGGACGGTAACGCTGCAGCGAGCGTTCACCGGGACGGTAACGCTGCAGCGAGCGTTCACCGGGACGGTAACGCTGCAGTGAGTGTTCACCGGGACGGTAAAGCTGCAGTGAGTGTTCACGAGGACAGTAACGCTGCAGTGAGTGTTCACCGGGACGGTAACGCTGCAGTGAGCGTTCACCGGGACGGTAACACTGCAGTGAGTGTTCACCGGGACGGTAACACTGCAGTGAGTGTTCACCGGGACGGTAACGCTGCAGTGAGTGTTCACCGGGACAGTAACACTGCAGTGAGTGTTCACCGGGACGGTAACACTGCAGTGAGTGTTCACCGGGACGGTAACGCTGCAGCGAGCGTTCACTGGGACAGTAACACTGCAGTGAGCGTTCACCGGGACAGTAACACTGCAGTGAGCGTTCACTAGGACAGTAACACTGCAGTGAGCGTTCACCGGGACAGTAACACTGCAGTGAGTGTTCACTAGGACAGTAACACTGCAGTGAGTGTTCACCGGGACGGTAACGCTGCAGTGAGTGTTCACTAGGACAGTAACACTGCAGTGAGTGTTCACTAGGACAGTAACGCTACAGTGAGTGTTCACCGGGACGGTAACACTGCAGTGAGTGTTCACCGGGACAGTAACACTGCAGTGAGTGTTCACTAGGACAGTAACACTGCAGTGAGTGTTCACCGGGACGGTAACACTGCAGTGAGTGTTCACCGGGACGGTAACGCTGCAGTGAGCGTTCACCGGGACGGTAACACTGCAGTGAACGTTCACTAGGACGGTAACACTGCAGTGAGCGTTCACTAGGACAGTAACGCTGCAGTGAGCGTTCACCGGGACGGTAACACTGCAGTGAGTGTTCACCGGGACAGTAACACTGCAGTGAGTGTTCACTAGGACAGTAACGCTGCAGTGAGTGTTCACCGGGACGGTAACGCTGCAGTGAGTGTTCACCGGGACGGTAACACTGCAGTGAGTGTTCACCGGGACAGTAACACTGCAGTGAGCGTTCACCGGGACAGTAACACTGCAGTGAGCGTTCACCGGGACGGTAACACTGCAGTGAGTGTTCACCGGGACGGTAACGCTGCAGTGAGTGTTCACCGGGACGGTAACACTGCAGTGAGTGTTCACCGGGACGGTAACACTGCAGTGAGCGTTCACTAGGAAGTGTCCTGTGCTTCCAGGTTTGTCAGTTGGGGAGAGGGAACGAGGAACATTGATGGACGGATTCTCAATCTCCTTCTTCATCTCCAATTCCAGATCCACCATTATGAGATTCACCAGTGGTATTGTGTCGATCACCACCATAGCGATTAGGATGGACTGTGGTGTAAGGAAGCCGTTATTTTTGATGGATTTCTACCCTGCTGGGGTGATATTTAAGGGATGAGGAATATTACAGATTGTGAGTACAGGGCTTTCCTCAGGGTAATTGTTTTAGTGACGTCCAATGAAAGTTATAAGTATCTGTGGTTTTTGGAGAGTTTTGGAATCTGCAGGAGAATGTTCCTCAAGCAAGCTCTGTTTTACTAGTGTTCCCTTCGGCCCTCCAAGCCTGCACTGACCATGCTTTCAAACTTAACTAAAATCCCTTACCCTTCTGGGGACCATTTTCATCTATTCCCATCTTATTCACGTACTGATCAAGACACCCCTTAGAAGTCACTACTGTATCCGTTTCCACTACCTCCCCGGAAATGTGTTCCAGACACCCACTACTCTCTGTGTAAAATATTTGTCTTGTGCATCTCCTTTAAACCTTACCCCTTGCATCTTAAACCTGTGCCTCTAGTAATTGACCCTTTCACCCTGGGAAAAAGCTTCTGACTATGTACTCTGTCCATGCCTCTCATAATCTAGTAAACTTCTACCAGGTCTCGCCTCAACCTCCATCATTCCAGTGAGAACAAACCAAGTTTCTCCAACCTCTCCTCTTACCTCATTACTGTTCTACTGAGTTATTGCTGTTAATAAACTTCATTATTTATCTAAAGAAGTTCCATAGAACATAGAACAATACAGCACAGAACAGGCCCTTCGGCCTTCGATGTTGTGCCGACCAAAATAAAAAGCAATGCCCCTCCTAACTAAACCATTCCCTTCTCATCCATATACTTATCCACTAACCTCTTAAACGCCACCAAACTTGGCGCATCTACAACAGCTGCAGGGAGGGCATTCTACTCCCTTCCTGATTTTAAACAATGCATTCAACTACATTATTTATGTTAGAAAATAGAACATAGGACAGCACAGTACAGGCCCTTCGGCCCTCGACGTTGTACCGAGCTGTGTCCAAGCCAAGATCAAGCTATCCCACTCCCTATCATTCTGGAGTGCTCCATGGGCCTATCCAATAACTGCATAAAGTTCCTAAAGTATGCGACTCCACTATCACAGCAGGCAATCCATTCCACACACCAACCACTCCCTGAGTAAAGAATCTAGCTCGGACGTTCCTCCTACATCTCCCACCATGAACCTTATTGTTATGGCCCCAAATAACAGCAACACCCACCCAAGGAAATAGTCTCTGCACATCCACTATATCAATCCCTCTCATCACCTTATAAACCTCTATTAAGTCGCCTCTCATCCTCCTCTGCTCTAAAGAGAAAGCCCCAGCTCCCTCAACCTTTCCTCATAAGACCTACCCTCCAAACCAGGCAGCATCCAGGTAAATCTCCTCTGCACACTCTCCAATGCTTCCACATCTGCCGAGAATGGGCCGAGAAGTGGCAAATGGAGTTCAATGCGGAAAACTGTGAGGTGATTCACTTTGATAAGAGTAATATGTATGCAGAATATAGGGCTAATGGTAGGACTCTTAGTAGTGTAGATGAGCAGAGAGATCTCGGTGTACAGATGCATAGATCCCTGAAAGTTGGTACTCAAGTTGATAAGGTTGTTAAGAAGGTGTATAGTGTGTTAGCATTTATTGGTAGAGGGACTGAATTTCGGAGCCGAGATGTTATGTCACAACCGTACAAAACTCTGGTGCGGCCGCACTTGGAGTATTGTGTACAGTTTTGGCCGCCGCATTATAAGAAAGATGTGGAGGCATTGGAGAGGATGCAGAGGAGGTTTACCAGGATGTTGCCTGGTATGATGGGTAGGTCTTATGAGGAAAGGCTAAGGAACTTGAGATTATTTTCATTAGAGAGAAGAATGCTAAGAGGTGACTTAATTGAGACATATAAGATGATCAGAGGGTTAGATAGGGTGGATAGTGAGAGCCTTTTTCCTCGGGTGGAGATGGATAACACGAGGTGACATAGCTTTAAATTAAGGGGTGGTAGTTATAGGACGGATGTTAGAGGTGGGTTCTTTATTCAGAGGGTAGTAAGGACGTGGAATGCCCTGCCTGCTGTAGTTGTGGACTCATCAAGTTTAAGGGCATTCAAATGGTCGGTGGATAGGCAGATGGATAACATTGGAATAGTTTACGATAGAGGGTCGTAAAATTGGTTCCATTCGTTGGCGCAACATCGAGGGCCGAAGGGCCTGTACTGCGCTGTAATGTTCTATGTTCTATCCTTCTTATAGTGAAGTGACCAGAACTGAACACAATATTCTAAATGTGGTCTCAAACGTAGTTGCAGCATAACCTCACGGCTCTTAAACTCAAACCCCTTGTTAATAAATGCTAAAGTTTTCCAGTCACCTCTGACAGTGTGGCGCTCCCTCAGCACTGACCCTCTGACAGCGCGGCGCTCCCTCAGCACTGACCCTCTGACAGCGCGGCGCT